>VDFB02363253.1:0-50209 GCA_007258455.2 Sequoia sempervirens
TTACTCAATGTCAAACTAAGTTTCTGGGTTTGCCTGCTGCTGGCTGGATCTGGGTTCGGTTCGCACCACATATATATGCTGGATGTATATATATATATATATATGTGGTGCGAAATATGCTGGATGTATATATATATATATGTGGCGCGAACCGAATGCATATATATGTGGTGCGAACCGAACCATATATATGTGGTGCGAACCGAACCCAGATCCAGCCAGCAGCAGGCAAACCCGGAAACTTAGTTTGACATTGAGTAATAACAGAAGATGTTGCATTTGTTTGTTGAAGTTAGTATGAAACTGATTCCATTGTGTATAGAGCAAGGTAAAACTGTATATGGTGATATGAATCTGTATATGCTAATACAAATACAATACTCCTAGTGAGATTTGACACAGTGAATATATGTATATAGGGTTCGTCCATACAAAAAACATGTAAAAATCTTATATATATATATATATAAGACTTTTACATGTTTTAACTTTTTTGTATGGGCAGACCCAAACCCCAAAAAAAAATTAGCCAAACCCACAAACCAGATCCACAAACCCAAACCAGGACCCATGCCAGAACTGGCAACTTAGATGTCAAACATTAAAAATTGATTAAGGACTATGATTAGCATGGAAACACTGGTGTTGAGCAGGTGTCCCAGTTGTAATAAATGCAAGAGATAAGGGCTGCTTGTCTAAAAAATAAAGAGAGGTCCAAGGCAAAACAAGGTAGCCTTTTTTACAGTACTTTCCAGTCAAGAAGTTGGTGTATGGAAACATGAAACATTCATCATTTGCTTCAAATAGGTGTCCATCAACAAGGGAGAAATATTGTTAAGAGATGAACAGTAGTCCAAAGGTTTAAAGGAAATGACAAAAACAAAATGCAAAGTCACTGAGGGAAGACAAAGAAAGGGGAGATGGAGAGCCCACATGATGATGCCTAAAGCAAATAATCAGGTGAGGAATGTAGAATACATACACAATTGTGCTGTTGCAACAAAGAAATTAGAAGAGGGGTAAAGGAGACTTGTCTAAGTTAAGATTCTCCTAGGGTAAAAGTACATGCAATTACAGTAGGCATCTCACCAACCTTCACATTCATGCAATCGCATGTTTAAACCATCTCATGAAAACGGAATTTACATAACCCAGCACCATGTGTATAATATACAGAAAGAAATCATGCTATAATCATAATTGACAGTACAAGCTTGTTGCAATTTACCATGATATGCAACTAGCCTCCTCTTCTCCTCTGAGACAACAGCATTCTTCTTCTCTGGGCCAGCAATAATTCTTTCCAAAGCATCAGAAATTTCATCCTTGCTAATCTCTTTCAGGTCTCTTCGAGCAGCAAGAATGGCAGCTTCATTCATCAAATTTTGCAAATCTGCACCAGTGAAGCCAGGCGTCCTCCTCGCAATTTTTTCAAAATCTACATCTTTTCCCAATGCTTTGCCTCTGGAATGAACCTGCCAAATCATGTGCAGATGAATGAGAAAATAAAATAGCAAACCATGCTAAAGCTTTATATTTTGTAATATTTACTCCCAATTTCTCTTTCTGTTTTTACCAAAAGGGACTTGCAGCAAATTATAGAAAATCCAATGGCAACATCTTATCTGAAATGAAAACAGTTCACTATTTCCTGATCAACAGCCGATGCCATGATGCATTTTACTCAGTCAATGATAAAGAAACATTATACTTCTATCATTTAATAAACAAAAGAAAAACACTTTAAAAAATTCAACTGTGGTCACAAAACTCCCCTATCCAAATCCATTTACAGCACTTCCGTCTGCATTTATATGGTCAGTGAACAAAGTCATGTTGCATTTTACTTAACCAATGAGTGTGACACGTCTATAATTATAATAAACAAAAAAAAGGCCTCCCTAGTGTATTGTCCCCTTCTCAAAAGTGAGTGTGAGAAAAGATCCTTAGCCTATTTAATTCCCTTAGGCTAACTTGGATGCTGGAAAGGGAATATTTAATTAATTAAATTAAGTAGTCTCAAAATATTTTTTTATAGGAAACTTTGGTTTAATTAATTGTTTTTATAAAAGTGAACATTTAAATATAAATTGACTTTTCCAGGGCCAAAAGTAAATTAAAAGTAAAAAGGGTTTTAGGGTTCATTTTATGAGAAATCAAGTAAAAGTTTCTCCAAAGTTCAAAAATGATATAAAAAGGGAGTGCAAAGGAAAATTTCACATGTTTTAGTCATTTCCTTTCTTATTCTGAAGTTTAAACATTTGTGTTCAACTCAAAAACCTAAGATGAAAACCCAGGGAAATCTGGAAACACATCCCTAGCATTTTTGGGGGCATCCCCATCCCCAATTTTTGGAAACTGCAGGGGGTGTCCCAAAAACTTGGGGACGTTCTAGAAAACAAAAGGGGATGGCCAGCTGCCCCCAAGACAGGCAAGGATGTCTATGACATCCCCCAACCGACCCGAGGATGGATTGTCATCCACATAAATAACAACATTTCCAAAAAATATAAGTCCTAAAAAAAATTAATCAATGCTTGATGCCCCAACACCCCAACCCACCCCAAATGAGGAGGAAATAAAATGCAATATTCTTTTTTTTTGTATTTTCATATTGCAGTTGAAAGTGAAACTTGTAGCCTTTGAGCATTTTGTTGTAACTTGTATACTATTTTTTAAAATCACTGGCATACTGAGGAAAAATTATGAAAGCAATTAAGTGGTTCATAAGTATTAGAAAAACGCTATGTACACTCATGTGAACTCTCAACTCATCACAAATGCTATGTATTAAGGATCTATAATGCATATGATGAATGCTTTATCAATATTATCAAATGAATATTTGAATTTTCTCTATATATTTTAAATTTTCCCTATTTTTATATAGCCATCCCCTTTGCTGTCCCCAAAAAAATGGCCCAAAAAAAAGGCCATCCCTGAAACTTGTCCTCCCATCCCCTGCCATCCCCATCCTGGAAATTTGGGCTAAAATAGCGAAAACTCCAAGGGTGATTGGATTTGGAGAAGGATTTCTTCATAGTGAATGCAGTGGCGGATTTAAACAGGATTCACAGTTGTGTTGAAACAAAGGAGGAGATGTTGAGCTAGATTACCATACTTTTATAAGTTCAAGAAGTTTGCAGGTCACAAACTTATTGAAGTTTGCAGGCTAAACTAAACTAATAAGGAGAACTATTGTTAATGTGCTGGTTGTTCCATTTACATTTTTATGCATAATATACTGGTTGCCAGTCTGAATGTGGACGCCTTGGATGTGAGAGAGTTTGTGTTGAAAATTTCATACAGCCTAAATAATGTATCAGCTGCACCAATAGGGAGCTACAGCCAGCCGTAGCTCTTATAAAGGAGGCGTGGAAGAGTTTAAGGGAGATTGCTGTGTTTTTTGAGGAATCCTTATACCTATGGGATTCTATTCACCCAGCCGCCCAGCATTGAGGTGGATAAAAAACCAAGAAAAAAAAGTAATCGACACTTTAGAGGAATTTCAATATCATTAGGATTCTCCACATGCTTGACCTGCCCTTTTAGGAACGTTGGAATGTAAAGAAAGGCAGCGGCACTTTGGAAGGGAGGAGAGAATTCCACATTAGACTCCTTGGGAGAATTTGGGCCCATTTATGACTCTTAGGATCTGCTGTACAGCTTGTGTGGGGTCACTGGAGTCTAAAATTGCCAGTCGCCCAATATAAAATACTTCGCAAATAATAAAAACAAAAAGAAATGCAGGCATCTTGGGAGCTATCGCGGCTACTTGAAATAGCAAGGAGAGGTGGCTGATATAATATTTTATGGTCTGCCGTTTCGTCCAAACGTCAGAATCTTATATTACTTTCAGCTCTCAATACATATATGTATTATTAATTATATTGTTAAAATCAGTAACTTGTTAGACAAAGTTTTATCATTGTCATAACCATAGAGCTTGAATTTTCATATGGTAATTAAAAAATATATAAATACAAAGAAAATGTAATTCTGTTTCAAATTGTTATTCTGTCAAACAATTGTCCAAAACTTTTAGTCAGGCTCATTACACCTAGAAACCAAGTACAACAAAAGAAAGAAAATTTCTCCAACGAATTTAATTGTAGTGCTTACATACTATTGTTTCTCATCAGCAAGCTATGTTGTATCACATTTTATTCGACCAATGACTAATGCTTCTAACATTAAATAAATATTTAAAAACCCAAAATAAAAATGCAAGCATTGAGAAAAGTAGCAGCCACACAATTGTCTAATAAGCAAATACAATAGCAGCATTTCTACCCTAAATTAATTACAGTTCCAACCTTTTATGGTTGGTAGCCTATGCCATACTGAATTTTACACAACCAACTCTTTTAACATTAAAAAGAACAATAAAAGAATGTCTTCTTTGAATCCTATTGACACCAGGAATCGAATTCAAGCAAAATAACTAACTTGAATCCAAATGCAATCTTCAATAAAATTAAAATTGGGTCCCTACCTCAAGAATCTTCACTCTCCCAGCAACATCTGGCCTGTCAACAGTAACCTGCCGATCAAACCTCCCTGGCCGCAGAAGTGCTGAATCCAAAACATCAGGCCGATTTGTGGCTGCAAGAACAATTACCCCGCTGTTGCCTGAAAACCCATCCATCTCTGTCAGAAGTTGATTGATGGTTTGCTCCCTCTCATCATTCCCACCGCCAAGCCCAGCCCCTCTCTGCCTCCCAACCGCATCAATTTCATCAATAAAAACAATACAAGGTGCCTTAGACTTGGCCTTTTCAAACAAATCCCTGACCCTTGAAGCACCAACACCAACAAAAAGCTCCACAAATTCTGAGGCAGCACACGAGAAAAATGGCACACCAGCCTCACCAGAAACAGCTCGAGCAAGTAGGGTCTTTCCTGTGCCGGGTGGCCCAACCAATAAACAACCCTTAGGGATCTTAGCACCCAGGGCAGTATACTTGTCAGGGTTTTTTAAGAAATCTACCACCTCCTGCAGCTCTAGCTTGGCCTGGTCAGCACCAGCCACATCGGCAAAGGTTATGCCCGTTTCAGGCACCTCCTGCAACCAGGGAAAAATTTAAGGAATTTTCAGTTTTAGTCTCTATACAATATGTATGTTATAGGGCTTCATTTTTAAAACACATAAGGTATCTGATTTTATTTAGAGTAGTGGATAAAAATATTTTTTTCTTCTAATCTGCCTCCCATGCAATGATGTAGACAATAACACAAACATATATTCAATCAGGATAATCAAACAGATCTTAATGAATTAATTTCAAACTATGTATGTATAACTGCTGGCAGTCATATATTGATATGAATGTATAACTTGCCTTGTAATTATTACCAACATTTACTGTCCCTTCGCTTTGACAACAAATGCTTGCCACGAGAACTAAGTAGGTCCACTAACCTTATAATTTATGGAAAAAATTGTCATCCTACTCATTCAGGTCATCTTGAATGCCTTAAACATACATGAGTGAAACCCAACAAAAATTGAAAAACTAACTAAACTCAAAGCTGCTTTGTAATTATTACCAACATTTATCATTCCTTCCGTATGCTAAGAAACACTTGCCATAGTGGGCCCCCCTTACCTTGTAAATATTACCAACCTTTATGAGTAGAGATGTCATTCTTGTGTAGTGACTACATATGGAAGTCATCTTGAGATAGCTTAGCCACACTCAGGTCTAACCACAAAAATAAAAAAAAGCTAACTAAACCCAAAGCAGTAGTTTACATTCATCGTTCCTTCCAACTAGAGCACTAATCAAGTTCATATCTGCATTTGGCCAAGGCAACCTGGGCAGATAACAAACTTTGCCATCACAATTGCCCTGGGCTTGACCCAGCTCTGACCATTTTTTACCACAAAAGTGGTGACCTACCGGAACATGTTGAAGTTAGGTTTGGTGGGGGCTTGTACCTGGCCTTTTTAATGCAATTGCTCCACTTGTGGCACTAACCTTATTCATCGATGCAATTTTTGAAAATCTATTCAAATAATTTTCAAGACCTAAGATTTCTGCAGTTTCTAGATTGATAGAATAAAAGTTTCAAGATAGCCAAAGGGGACAAAATACTGAATTCTTAACCTCACATGTTCAATTCCTTGGAGGAACTGGGAAAAGAGATATGCCCGAAATGAGCTGCTATGGAACAGATACCCTCAGACCTTGACTCTCAGCCCATGGAAATAAAAATAGTTAGTTGATCCCCTATTTATAAGAATGTATTCATTGGATAGTAAATTTTAGCATGAATTTATCTGTGTAGGTTAAACAAATAACCACATACGATGATTTTTGTCTGCCAGATCACTTGAAACATTGGATGACAAACATCAATACAACTATCCAGAATAATCATGCCTATGAATTAATATTATTAATACCCGGCACACAGCGTCTCAAAATATATTACAATACAAAAAAAATTTACAAAACCAGTGTAATATTTCTAAAAATTCTAATCATTGTAAAAACTAAAAAATCGTTCAATTGGAAAAAATTCAAAGTTCAAACCATAAATAACTTGATTAAAAAATCCAGTCAATGGGGTTGTGGTAAAGTGATAGGGCCACTTGGTTCTCATCTTGGAGACCAAACTTTAAATCTCCCCAAGGACATCTTAGCACTGGAATGGCATGCTGAAGCGGCAGTCCCACTTCAGTTGATAGAGTATGTAGTAGCCCCACAGGTGATGCCAGAGGAAGAATTGGAGCAATAAGGAGGATGCCTTGCAGGAGGAGATAAGAGATACGGTATTCACTCCAAAGGACCGCTAGGAGATTGCGAGCAGCACAGGTGGAGCAATAATAGGAAGGATGCTCTGCAGGAGTAAGGAGCTACAGCGTTCAAGCATAGATAGAGCAGTATTCCTGCATGTCGTTAGGGGAAGAACCTCCTAATTCTAACCCTCTAATGAATAACTAAAAAACCTGATTAAAAATTTCATATTTTGAAAAAGAAATTGTCAATATCTCAGCCGAGTATCAAAAAAGTGCACATTTTAAATTTTATGTCATAACTTGGTGAATGCTTTTGGAGAACATGTTACTAAGAAAAACTTCGAAACCAGCAACAAACTGAGGCAAAAGAGTAAGTGGAATTTTTCAATATCAATCAAGAAAATATCATTTTTTGAAAATGTTAGCCATGTGGATGTGACTGGGTGGTAAGACAGGACAATTATCACAAGAGAGACCAACGGCAATGAAGCAGGCAAAATGAAAATGTACCTGAGCTATTTCAACCCAGTCATGTGCCATATTTACCATTCTTTTTTTGAAAAAATTGTAAAGAATTAATCAATATTCAAACAAGAACTCAACAGCAAAAGTAAGGAAAGAATTAAAGGTGCATATTTTCTGAATGAACTAATTAACAAACGCAAAACATGAGGACGTGATAACTGTGTTTTAGATTAAATTTGAGTCTAATGGTTGATAGTTTATTGTATGTCATGCCCCCGCCAAAAAATATGATCGCGGCATTATAAATGTGATCGTAAATGTGTGGTCCATCATCATTCACTTCCCGTTGCTGGTGATCTGGAAACATTGATATGAACAAAACATACAAAAATTTTCCAGAACCTCCAACTATTATGGACTGTCGAAACATAAAGTACGCGATTTGAAATCATCTACCGTGTATGAGCTTCTGGAAAAACATGTATTCTTTTGTTTACATAAACGTTCGGTACATGATCAATTACATTTATCCTGATAGTGAGCTTATGGACTGTGAAAATCTAATGTACACAATTTGGAAGCATACAAAAACAATAACAGAATTTTAAATTTATTGAAACGAAACAAATTTTAAAGATGATGAAGAAGGAGGAAAGAAAAAGTAATGTAGCGTACCTGAAATTTAGACTTGGAGCGGCCGAAGTCCATAGGACCGCCAAGGCCGCCAGGTCCCCCAGGCCCACCCTGCGCACGCCTGAACAGAAAGAAGAGCCCTCCAAATGCCAGTATCGGAAACAGCAAATTTCCAATCACATTAAAAAGATTGTTATTATTATCACCCTCTGACACAGAAATGTCGACGCCGTTCATGGCGAGGATATCCACGAGGTCCGGGTCATTGGGTAGCGTGACGGTGGCGCGCCGCCCGTCCACGGCGGAGAGCTGGAGCGAGGCGCCATCGCGGCTGAAGCGCACGCGCTCCACTTTGCCCTTCTTCACAGCATTAAGGAAGTCGCTGTAGCGCCATTGCGAGCCCTCCGGAAGGTCCGACGAGCGGGGCTCCGGGGCGGAGACGGCGGCGCCGGAGAAGGGAGAGGGGGCAGCAGTTTGGAAGGCGTTCGGACGGAGAGCTTCTGCGCCCGTTGGAGGAGGGGGGGCAGGGGCCAGCTCCGGCGCGGCGGCGGCGGGGAGGAGCGCCAACGGCGATGTGGAGAGGAGCGGAATTGCGATGAGCGCAGCCGGGAGACTGTGCTGCAGTGAGGCGCGGGGGCCGAGGATTTGGGTAGCGCGATGGGGGTGGAGGAATTTCGGGGCAGGTGGCGAGAGAGCCAGGCGGTGGCCGAAAAATTGGGTTTTAATGGGCGTTGAAAGGAGTAGATTGGTGGCCGCCATTGCTTATTTGGAAACTAAGCGCGGATCTGAATAGCTCTGCTGTGTTGATAAATTTATCATATTTGAGTATGAGTCTGGCTACTTGGTTGAGACACTATCCCTGCGCCACGGCTGCGCTTTGTTTGGATGACACGTGGCAGGATTCAGACCTTAAAGCGAGGCCTGGTTGCTGCCATTCATTATCTTCGAATGCTAAAATTCCACGACACTTCAAACAAGACAATGCGATAGCCAATGAAGACAGAGGGACTGGACTCTAAAATATAGAAATGAAAGTATCTTAGTTACGTCTAGAAACCAAAATTGGACTATTTTGTTGTAACTCTTGCTTCCAAGTATTTGATTTGATTATTGCTGCTGTTTTTTTGCATCACCATTTGGTATCATATTATGTGATGTTTAATTTGAGTTTTAATTCTATGATAAAGATTAGGACATATGATTAATATGAGATTGTAATGGTTTCATCTTGATGAAAAGGCATGAGATTGTAACAGTTTCATTTTTTCGAAAAGGTATGACATTGCAAAGGTTTTACTTTTTTGAAAAGGCATGGTGATTGAAATGAAATGAAAGTTTTTAATGATGTTAATAAGATCAAGTAGTTTATGGGATCCAAGAGTTGAATTGTGTTGAATCCAACAAATTAGAACCCTTACTCTTGTTTGAGGAAGAAGAAAATGGGACTAGATTAATCACATGTGGCCAACAAAATTGAGGAAGAGCTTTGTTAAGAATTACAATAAGTAAAAGTTGCTGGAAAAAAAAAGATAGCTATGTTGTTGTTTAATGGATATAAGTTTTTATTATTTATTTGTATACTTTTAAAATATTAATTTATTATTATAAATATATTATAGATTAATTAATGAGGCTTTTAATCAAATTATGGCCTTTAAATTGTAAGGGTTTGTTTATGGGATCCACATCACATACAATTTATTTATGGGGATATTATTTTATTTAATTTACTTTAGTGGGGGATACTATTGTAGTTTACAATCTCCTACTCCTCCTCTCAGTACACTCATATGGCTTAAATGTAATGTCCCCTTTTTCAGCGTAATCTTGTTTTGCGATTGTTAGCCCTTTATTGGACCCTTGTGGGCTAGCCAGTTTGGATAGAGGGTCAGTGATGCTTTTTGGGGAGTTTGTTTGTTCGTGTTTTCAGTGGACAGTGTTTGGATCACAGCGAGCGTTGGCATTCCAGGAGTTCACAGCTTCTGACGGCACGAGATTATCCTGAGTTTTGAGCGTATTACGGAATTTTAAGTGATTAAGTTAATTATTTAACTTATACGCCTTTTATTAAAGTCACCTTGACTTTAATAATATTTTATATCACTTAATAAATGTCAAAAGGGGGACTTTAATATTTTAATAACTTAAAATATTGAAAAGTGCACTCAAAGATTTTATGGCAACTATTGAAAAGGGTTATATTAAAATATTAAAATATTTTAATGATTGCAAAGGCCGTACTTTTCTTGAAATGCGTGCCATTTGGTATAAAGCATTTCCTAGCAATTGAAACTCATAACTTTTGACTATTTCGATTTGCCTTGTGCATTTTCTTCTGAGCATTCTCCTGTGACCAAGGTTTGATCATTTCGTCCATTGGAGAACAGAAAACTCTTCAGTGTTGAGTACTTTTGAGGCTGTGAAAGATCAGCTGAATCAGTACAGTTGAGAGCTTCACACAGAAGTTCTACAGTTGCAGACAGAGGTTTCATATTTTGCAGTTCTTTGTTCTTATGCAATAACTTGAGGGTTTCTTGGTGGCGTCCTTCTACAGCTTCAGGGATTCTTCTTTCAGAGATTCTATTTCTTGCTTTCATGGCCGTACGGCCTGCCTTGGGTTTTGTGCCTTGAGAAAGGCATGTGAAGTGAATAAGAAAAATGCCTTCTTTTTGTGAGGGTTTAAGCTTCCATCATTGGCGCCTAGTCTTTTCAAAGCATTGTGACTAGTTTTTGCGCAGGAGAATCTACTTCTGGAGACATGGCGTACTTGCATGCTTGATTTCTTCATTTCCAGCTGTAGATCTGGCCAGTTCTTATTTAAAATAATTTGGAGCCTTCTTGGTATGTTTATCTTTCTAAATCTATTTGTTGGAGCTAAATAATACATTCTGTACTTTCATTTTGAAGAAATAAGATCAAATTCATCTTTTATGAGCAAAAATATGCTGCGCCCCTTCTCTTCTGTCTATTAAGATTTCTCTAAAATACTTAAAAAACATTTAAAGACTTAAGAAATTGAGGGTTTTGAGCTGAGAGCCAGCAGGGCTCATCACAGTGGTATCAGAGCTCACATCCTGCCAGCTTGTGGGGTTTGAGAAATTTATGAGGTCTCACAGAGAGGGTTTTAGCAAGTCCTATTTCAGAGGGGGTCCTAGAAATCAAAGAGGAGATCAAAATCCTTTCCCACCATTTCCGTTTGCAGATCAGGAGGAGGATTTAGATTGGGATAATATGGCGAACAGGGCAGGAGAAAGTTCTCACAAGAATACTTGGGAGGATGAGGACAGAGAAGCCAAAGACATGCTTAGAGGCATGGTTGCAGGGCAAGAACAGGTAGCGACTATTCTTCAGCAACTTAGCACGAATGTCCAAAATTTGACCATTAATAGAACTCAGAATCTGGATCTAGATCGTGAAGGCAGTATTCACAGAGAGCCTCAGAGAATCATAGCTCCAGCACGCACCTTTGAGAGAGCTACATGTCCTACTTTTACCAGAGATGATGCTGAGGAAGTGGACGAAGTTGAACAGGGTGGTGAGATAAATTTTGCAGATAACATTATGGTTATGCATGATGAGTGGGATGCATTGCCACCAAGAGTTAAGGAGCACCTTAACTTCGACAGATTCATAAGCCAGAAGAGAGAACACACCAGAAGCAGGAATGACAGGAGGCCTAGACACAAGCAGAATGATCTCAAACAGGCTACCAACAAACTAACCTTAGTTCACTATGATGGCAGTGGTAGAGTTACAGCACGTGCTGGGTGAGTAAGTTGGATACATTCCTGACACTACGTCCTATGCCAGAGGAAGATGCTATACGATTTGCAGCTCTCCACCTTGATGGCGTAGCACATGATTGGTGGATTCATGGCATGGCTTACACTGACAGGATTACCTGTACCAGGAGTTCATAATGGTAGGTAGAGAGGTTTGAAGCATTGATCGACTCAGGAGACTAGTTGGGTAGTTTGGAGTCTTATATTGGTGAGTTCCAGAAGCTCTCGGTTATGGTTACCGGAATCTCAGAGAGGAGACTTGTCATTCTTTTTGAAAGGTCTCCATGAGCCAATGAAAGGTTGGATCAAGGCATTCGATCCACCTACCTTGCAGAAGCTATGAGAAGGCTCGTAGCATGGAACTTACAGCTTCACGTGGTAAGTTCACTCCAAATTCTTCATCCTATAGTGATAGCAAATCAGAACCTAAAGAATCAGAAAAAGTTGATGAAAAGAGGAAGTTTGCAGCTCCTTTGGATCGAGAGACAATAAATGATTTGCGTAGGAGGAAGCTATGTTTCTATTGCAAAGCTCCTTATGACCAAAACCACAATTGTCCTCTCAAGCCTAAGGGTTCAAATAGACAAATGGAGTGGTTTTATGAGGGTGATGACCTTGCTGATTTAACGGACCAGCAAGCTAGTTTTCAGGATGGGAGTATGCGATCTATCATTCTTGTCAATGCAAAAGGTGAGAAGATAGAACCGAAGATTCTAGAGGAGGAGCATGAGATGTTTTAGGAGGATTATCATTTTGATTCTAGTCCCATGGGATCAGAGGGGTTTGATTGGGATCAGTACAGTTATGAGGCTCAGTTAGTACAAAATCCTCTTTATGAGACAAATGCTACATCTTCCTGTGATAATCCGCTCTTTGAGGTGGATGTTGATTCTACTCTTGATCCTGATTTAGGCAAGAGCATTGATCATAGTATTGGAGATTCCATCAGTGCATCGAGATTTCAGATAGAGCTCGTTGAGGAGATTTCTAGTGTGTACATGGTCAGGAGTCTACACAGTTTCACTTTCAGTCATCATGTACATGACCTGTTTCAGATGCACAATTTTAGTATGCACGTGTTAGATATGTTGGATGATAGCATATCTCATGTGGTTTTAGGGAGCAAGTGTTGTCAGCAGTTTGACTTGCTTTCTTATGAGTTCTTCTCTCCTGTGACTGATGGTGTTGAGACTGACAGGGTACAGCATGATGATCCAGTTGATCAGATTTGGGAGTTACAGGATACAGTTGATGACAGGAGGGACATTTCACGACACTATCCTTGGGATCCTGGTGGAGTGGTTGGTTCTTTGTTGTTGAGATTGCTTGCGGACAAGCAATTTCAGGGAGGGCGGACTGTAATGTCCCCTTTTTCAGCATAATCTTGTTTTGTGATTGTTAGCCCTTTATTGGACCCTTGTGGGCTAGCCAGTTTGGATAGAGGGTCAGTGATGCTTTTTGGGGAGTTTGTTTGTTCGTGTTTTCAGTGGACAGTGTTTGGATCACAGCGAGCGTTGGCATTCCAGGAGTTCACAGCTTCTGACGGCACGAGATTATCCTGAGTTTTGAGCGTATTATGGAATTTTAAGTGATTAAGTTAATTATTTAACTTATACGCCTTTTATTAAAGTCACCTTGACTTTAATAATATTTTATATCACTTAATAAATGTCAAAAGGGGGACTTTAATATTTTAATAACTTAAAATATTGAAAAGTGCGCTCAAAGATTTTATGGCAACTATTGAAAAGGGTTATATTAAAATATTAAAATATTTTAATGATTGCAAAGGCCGTACTTTTCTTGAAATGCGTGCCATTTGGTATAAAGCATTTCCTAGCAATTGAAACTCATAACTTTTGACTATTTCGAATTGCCTTGTGCATTTTCTTCTGAGCATTCTCCTGTGACCAGGGTATGATCATTTTGTCCATTGGAGAACGGAAAACTCTTCAGTGTTGAGTACTTTTGAGGCTGTGAAAGATCAGCTGAATCAGTACAGTTGAGAGCTTCACACAGAAGTTCTACAGTTGCAGACAGAGGTTTCATATTTTGCAGTTCTTTGTTCTTATGCAATAACTTGAGGGTTTCTTGGTGGTGTCCTTCTACAGCTGCAGGGATTCTTCTTTTAGAGATTCTATTTCTTGCTTTCATGGCCGTACGGCCTGCCTTGGGTTTTGTGCCTTGAGAAAGGCGTGTGAAGTGAATAAGAAAAACGCCTTCTTTTTGTGAGGGTTTAAGCTTCCATCATTAGCGCCTAGTCTTTTTAGAGCATTGTGACTAGTTTCTGCGTAGGAGAATCTACTTCTGGAGACATGGCGTACTTGCATGCTTGATTTCTTCATTTCCAGCTGTAGATATGGCCAGTTCTTATTTAAAATAATTTGGAGCCTTCTTGGTATGTTTATCTTTCTAAATCTATTTGTTGGAGCTAAATAATACATTCTGTACTTTCATTTTGAAGAAATAAGATCAAATTCATCTTTTATGAGCAAAAATATGCTGCGCCCCTTCTCTTCTGTCTATTAAGATTTCTCTAAAATACTTAAAAAACATTTAAAGACTTAAGAAATTGAGGGTTTTGAGCTGAGAGCCAGCAGGGCTCATCACATTAAACACTTTCTCCTTATACTCCCCCTACAGGGCATCCTCCTCCTTATTTCATTATCCTCCAACATCACCTATAGGCTTATCATATGCTTTGAATGGCATGCCTCTTGTTTCCTCCTACAAGGCATCCTCCTACTTATTGCTTTGTCATCTCATCCTTAGCATCACTTATAGACCTATACTATACACTCTCAACTAAAGCAAGAGCATTGTTTCAATACAATATTTGAACACTATGATATCCTTGGTGAGATTCAAACCTATGAATAGGGGAAAATAAGATTAATGAATTTTGAAATAGAAATGAAGCAATAACAAACCTAATTCAATAACCAAGTGACATATCTCAATGAATTGTGTGCAAAAACATGAAAGCAAATGAAATCAAACTAAACTAACTATTGTATCTCCACCAAAAATATCTAGCCTTACTCTATTGTAGAATGTATTAATGTTAATGTGAATATATGTGGATTGTTCATTAAACCTTAGCATAACCTTGTTAGCAAAAGCGATATAAAATGAGTATGGTGTGGATACAAAACTCGTGGAAAGATTTAAAGGGTGAATGAGGGGTGCTTTATAGGTTTTACTGATATTTGATCAATGGTGTAGGATGTGAGATGAGATCAATGAATGAGGATGTTTGAGATATCATGAGAAATGTGGGTGTGACATGTGTCAGGATGAGGGGTTATGATGAGGACTTAAGTGGTTATATGAATCAAAACATTGATTGCATGAGTGGATAAAGTGGAAGTGAATGAGAGTGAATTGAGCTTACTTTTCAGTCAAGTCACTAAATTTAGAGTTAGAGGAATAAAGATAGAATAAGATATTTTTAGAGAACTGTGCAAAGTTAAATTAAATATTTAATTTTAGAGGAATATTAGATATACTTAATTATGTTGGATGAGAAGAATGCATGATTTAATTAAATAATTAAAAATTATTTAGTTAATAGGTGATGAGATAATTAAAAAAGTAAAGTGGAAAATGTGTTAGCTTGATCAAATGATAAAAAATTATTTAATTAATAGTGATGAAGGGATTGATAAAGGATGATGACGAGAAATGATGATGTTTTGGAAGAAATAAGTTAGTATTTTTAGGTGTCTACAAAACCTTGGTCTCCAACAAGAAATCAAGTGATCCTACCAATTAAACACAACCCTATTGACTACTGTTATAAATATATTATTATAATGCTTAATTTGATATGTTTCATGTATAAATCAAACATGTGTGAGTTTATTGCTTACTAAGTTTCATATTTATTGTTTTAGTTAGTACAAATTTGTTCCTTTAGGTCTTCATTTACTAGGATACATAACACAACCTTATATGTGGATTGGTCTACACCATACATCCTAATATATGTAATTCAAATATCAAATGTTCCAATCACAAGTTAACTTTTCTAGAAGTTATTTTTATCTTGTTGGTGCACACACTAAATACTTCATGTTGAACATGACTAGGAATATGTAGGAATATGTATTTATATAAACAATCTTAGGTCATTAGCAAAGCATGTAGGAAATTATTTTAAGATCTAAAAATCATTTGAATCATCTAGCAACCATAAGATCATTAAAAACATATTCCACTACACTCCAAAGCATTTCTTATATATCTCTAGGCATCATTGCATTACATTATTTGTTTGATGTGTCTATGGAATTTGTACATCAAATCCTTGAGGGCTTGACTTTCTATTCAGAAGTTAAAGTTACCAACCTCTCATCTTATAAGTAAGCCCCATTATGCTTGTTAACATAATATATTCTTAAACATAGCCACACAACTTTTGTATTTCACATCAATCCTAGACAAGAGGCAAAATAAGGATATAACCATAATGCATGGTTTAGTCTTGAACCAAGCTATATCTTGTGCAACCTAATTCATGTTTCAATCAACTTTTAGCAAATTTCTATCAGAGATCCCTAAAAATCCAATCTAGTATTATATTTTAGATCCTAATTTAGAGTTTCAATAAATCAATATCTAAGTGTTGAAATATTGGATGGATCTATCACATCTAATACATGAAGCATTTACTTTCCATAGAGTAAGGTAAGGTGTTTGTACAAGTCATATTGTTGCTTTCATTTTGAGATTTTACAAATATGTTTAGTCATCTCAAAGTTATTAATGACATTTTATTTATTTTGTGTTGGTAGTAATTAAAGGATGCTTATTTAGTACGCAAGCATTTGTTACTAGAGAGCTAATTTGAGAAGTAATGGAAAATATAATAATGGATCTTCATACCATAACTTCTTTTTGAATTGACAAAGCTTTTGAAACATATTAGATCTTATTAGCCACCCTGTATTATGGTGTTGAATTAACCCAAATACAACCCAATATTAATATTATTTACATATAATTATGTTATAGTCTTGTTAAGTCATATTGTTTATATGATTGTATTTAATTTTTATGGTAGGATAATAAAATTAAAATAAATATGTTAATGAAAAATATTAAACAATTAAATAAAAATATTTAATACTATAGTATTGTATTTAAGTATTTTGACCTATAAACCCTAGTGGCAATACCACACAAGAGACACCAACTTATGAATTTATTTTTGCAACTCTACAAATGCTCTTCTAACATTATTATCTCATGCCATAAATGGTTAACTAATACAATAAGGTGTGCATTTATGTTTAAACATCACACATACAAGCAAAACAAAGATAAGATATGAAAGACAAGCAAAACAAAGATAAGATACGAAAGACAAGCACACAAAAATTCAAAGGTAATGCTTACAATTGGGTAAATCCTCAAATAGGGAAAATGATCTAAAAGAGTGAGCACACATTCCTCATACCACTATCTTACAATTAGTTACAAGTATTACAAGGAGATCTTGTAAAAGAGGAAAAATAGAAATTTAGCTAAAATATATTAGCCAAATGATTTTCTCTACTTTCACATTAAGATTGCAAAAGTATACTATTTTTTAATTGAATAACTCTATAACCTTAGAAGTGTTCTAAACGAAAATTTCATTTAACTAAAATTGTTGAACACACCAAATACTGAGAGGGGGGTGAATCAGTATTCTTATAAACCGTCCAATTGCCAAAGCATACTTAGCAATTATGAGAAATGAAAGCATGAACAACCCATCACACACACAACACATGAACACCACAATTTTTACGTGGAAAACCTAAAAAGGGAAAAACCATGATGAAGATTAGCTCACAATATGCTATAACCAGTTATAATATATTACAGAAAGGCTCACTGCTAGGTGGACTCACTGTCCAAGTGAACTCACTGTTCATAAAGAAAAGAAAGATAGAAAGAAGTGGCTTCACAACCAAGATTTGAACTAATAGAAGTGCATCTAACATATGTTGGATTCAATTCCTTTGAAGCTCAATACACTGACTTAATATACTTTATTCAACTCAAATTACAAATCTATGCTCTGCTTTTCATTCACAACTCATGTGCTCATCTTTGCAAAAATTTGCATCACTGACTGCATTCAAATCATGTACATATTCATATTCCCTCATCAAAAACTCAAATCAACCTTTTATATATACCAAACTTCATTACAAAAATCCATTAGGTCGACCTAATTAGATGTAACCCAAAATCATACAAAATGTGCCTTGTCAGCAGCCAATTCAAATAAAAAATGCCTTCGCGCCCAAACACATACAATGTAGGTCAACATGGACCTATAAAAGCTCACTCTTCCATTCACATCACATATTTAATCTTTGCAACACTTTACAGACTTTAGGTCAGCCAAGCATGGGACCTAAAAGCAAAAATACTCCACCTAATCATCACCATAGGATACATGGACCTCAAAATATCATGACAATTGGAAAATATAATTCTTTGTCACCTGCTAACATTCTCCCCAAACCGCAAGGTCTAACTCAAATCCGTGGAGGAGTGCGAACGAGTTAGGTTATAGCTAATACAAAGAAAACTGAGTAAATCATATATGTTGATCTTTTGTTACTTGCAACTTTTGAACCACTTATCCAAATCAGGTGAAATTTAGAATTAAGATGCTACTAATGTTCATGAACAACATATCAGAATCGTAGAAGTAAATCTATATGGGCGAAAAAATGTGGACCAAATTACCAAAGGGCACTCTATGCTAAATTTGTCAGTGTAGACACTTAGCAAAAGTGCTTAACTATTTTGGTGTGTGGATTGTAGACCACATTTATCATGTCTTATCATACTTCATCTATGGTCCAATTTCAACTATTAATTAAATAATTCATAATTATTTAATTTATTCATGTCTTTTATTCTTCTTAATTATTTATTTATTTAAATGTGTCAATAATTCTTTAATGTCTTTCCATAATTAAATAATTTCTTAAATTTATTTAATCATCTTGGCCCATTAATTTTTCCTAATTATTTAAATAAATAGATTTTATTTATTTATTTAAATTCGTCATTAATATTTAATGTCTTCTCATAATTAAATAAATGTCTTAATTTATTTAATTATTGGTCACCCTCTCCAATTAAATAATTATCTTTAATTATTTAAATTGTCTCATTTGGCTTTTCGCTAGAGTTTAAGCCAAATCAAACATTTAAATTTTCCTTTCCATACCTCATTTTTCCACAGTAAATAATTTAAATTAATTATTTGTTTGTCGTATCCCAAATTACACCTTTGGATTAAATGGGTTGTTCAAAGAAATAGTCTTTTCCTCCAAGGTAAATAGAACTCCGTTTATTATTTGTTTTTCAGCCCTTTTGTAATGCGGGTCTGTCATGATACTTGTCCGTTGTCAACTCCTTGGGTTTACGTTTTGAAATCAATCTTGTCCGTGAGTTTTCGTTTGGCTGTGTTTCTACTAAACTTCTAATTATTGGTTTGTCAAATTGATCTGCATTGATTCTAAAGAGGCACTTGTCCAACTTTGTCATAGCCATTCCACTCAAGGTATTGCATTTCTTTAAAATTCAGCGTTTGCGATTCTCATCCTCCTCAAATACATGTCATCTTGGGTTACGTCGCAGCACTCAACGTGGCGTAAGAACTTTCATTGTTATCTTGTATGCTGCATTTATCATCGCCGAGCGCGTTATATACCTCGTTTTAAGGCATAGTCTAGATGCTTACTAGTTGCATTGTAGCTTAGTATTGCATTGTTGTCATCTCAAATCCTTCAACATTTGCTTAGGGCTTGTCATTGTCATTAGATTGCTCATCATAAATATGAGGGCAATATCATATTTGCGACAAGTTGAGAAGGTATAATGGAGGTCAGCCATGGAGAATGAAGATATTTTGGTGAGATCTTTTCATTTGTTTTCATATTTTTCCTTTGCACTTCATTTTACGCTTTGGGTTTATGTTAATGCATTGATAGATATCTATTAACCCTACGAAAATTCACCCGATGGCTTTAGGGAATTTTTTCTGGGGTTAATAGATATCTGACCAATCGCTCAAAAGCAAAATGTATAATGAAGATGCAAAGAAAAGGCTTTATGTGAGAAAGATCACCGAAAGCGTCTTCAATCTCATAGATGAAACAGCACCCACTATCAACATTACTGAAATATGATGTTGCCTGAAATTATAATTGAGACAATCAATGACAATGATAAAATCTAATTTCACCGAAAGGATTTGAAGATGGAAGTAATATCCCCGTACCAAGGTATAATGCAACTTAATGAAAGCATCTAAACAAATAAAATAACTATGCTGTCGGCAATACTGAATGGCACAACTGGTGAAAAAATGACGGAAATGCTCAGACCAGGTATGCTGCAGAACATAGAACAAGTAAACTCAAACAAAATTGCCATTTTAAAGAAAATGCAATTTTGAGGGAATGGCCAAGATTAAAAGTTGACAAGTGCCCTAGAATCAATGGAAAAGATTCAATTTGACAACCCACAATTAGGGTTAGGGAAACATTATGTCAAATTCAAAATCAATGGACAAGATTGATTTCTAGAAAATCAAATCAAGAATTGACAATGCATGTGACAAGAGATAAGACTGGCACATAAAAAGAGGTGGCTGAAAAATTAAATAATAAATGGAAATTATTTAATTTTTGGAGGAAAAAGACTATTTTGAATTAAAATTCATTTAATTCAAAAGGTGGGACCACATGACAACAAATAATTAATTTAGCTCCTTGACTTAGAAAACTTTAAGGGTGAAATATGAAGAAATCATGGCTAGGGAGGAGGTCTTCTGGAGACAGAAGTCCAAGGAGTGTTGGCTTAAAGAAGGGGATAGGAATACAAGATTCTTCCACATGTCTACCAAAATAAAAAGGAGTATGAAAAAAATCTTAAACTGAAAGAGGAAGGAGGCACAAGAATAAAGGAAACAAAAGAAATAGAGGAGATGATAGTGGCTTACTTCAAAGATCTCCTAGCGAAGGACAACACCTCGCCTGAGGAGAGTAGATAATAAATACTGAACAATATCCTAGACCTAGTAAATAAAAGAGAGAACAAGCTTCTCATCGGCCTAGTCTCAAAGGAAGAGGTACAGTATGTTGTTTTTGAAATGATCCCGGATAAGGCCTCAATCCTAGATAGCTTTTATGTGAGGTTTTATCAAACCCTCTAGAACATAGTGGAGGAAAATATAACCAAGGTAGTTGAGGAATCAATGAAGAGATAGGTAATGCTCGAGGATCTAAACAACACCTTCATCATTTTGACCCCCAATAAGGAGAAAGAAAAGTTGGAAGACTATAGACCCATATCCCTATGTAACACAGTATATAAGATAATCACTAAAGTGATGTTGAATAGATTAAAAAAGGTGCTACCAACAATAATGTTGGAAGAACATAGTGTTTTTGTTCCAAGAAGGTAAATCATGGAAGGGATAATCTTGGTACATGAAACAATCCACACGATACATAAAGCCAAGGTAGATAGAATGATAATAAAATTATATATTAGAAAGGCATATGATTAGGTAGATAGGGAGTTTTTAATGGATGTGATGGAAAAGTTTGAGTTTGGACAAAAGTGGATAGGCTGGATTAGAAGCTACATTGAGGTATTGAGATTCTTAGTCCTAGTTAATGGGTCTTTGCAAGGTTTCTTTAAGTCATCAAGGTGCATAAGGCAAGGGGACCCCCTCTCCCCCTTCTTATTCATCATTATGTTGGAAGCTTTAGGGAGGATTATAGAGGTAGATATGCAAAGGGGTAGATAGAAGGGTATAAAGGTAGCTCTAAATATGGATCCCATAACCCATACATAATCTGTGAATGATATGACAATTTTTGGAGTTTCCAACAAAATAGAAGAAAGAGTCATAAAAACCTATTGGACAAATATAGCCACACTTCATGATAAAGTGTGAATTG
This sequence comes from Sequoia sempervirens, assembly GCA_007258455.2. Lineage (NCBI taxonomy): Eukaryota > Viridiplantae > Streptophyta > Pinopsida > Cupressales > Cupressaceae > Sequoia > Sequoia sempervirens. The sequence goes on from VDFB02363253.1 coordinate 21,612, forward strand.
GAGGAAATCATAAATATTTTTTTCAACACAGATCTAAGGAGACAAAGGGAAATTGCAAGAATCATAGGGGTCAGGAGGGGATCACTTCCAGGAAGGTTTTTAGGCTTGCCACTGTATGTAGGAGCAAGCATCAGCTATGGTAAAATATATTGTCAAACTACAACAAAAAACTAGAGGCATGGATAGGAAAGTGGCTCATGATCGTCAAACGTATAATAATGCTAAAATTGGTCATCTCAACAATTCCAATTTATGCAATGTCCTATATGAAGCTACCATTATTTTGTTTTCCGAAATTGAAAGGTGGATGATGAGGTTGTTGCAAGAATGGAGAAAGGAATGAAGGTGTTGCCATTGATGTCAACTAGTCAATTGGTTATCTACTAATTGTTGTTGTCATTAGTGTCATTGGTTGTATATGTTGAGGATATTAAGAAAATTGTATTAAAGAAAATTTATAGGTATTCAATTGTTTCTCCAAGTTTTGGTTCAGTATTTGCCCCTATATTCATGCAGTTCAGATATGTTGATCATGGCTATTGAAAGTTGCTATATCTAGATTTTTGGCTATTAGTTTGTTGTGCAGTTCGAGTTGTGAACTGTGTTTTTCTATGTTCTGGTTGAGGTTCGGGAGAAAATTTGATGGTCTGGATTTCTCTTTTTTGAAGTCTTTTGACTTGCAGTTCCAAAGTTAAGATGGTTTGATCGTATTGAAGATATTTCTAGTATCTAGAAGTTTTGAGCTTAATTGTTCTATGTTTTTTACACTGGTTTGGTCGACCTTGAGTTAAACACTATCTTTGAAGTTGATAAAGCATGTTGGATCTATTTTGGGTCCCAGTGAAGCGTGTGTTTGGATCGCCCTAATTCTAATTCCACCCTAGGATGTTTTGGCGCCGACCTAATTTGAATTTGATTTTGGATGGCCGACTTTGGATCTTTTTCAAGGTTGGAGATAGTATAAATACATAATGAGTTAGTAATGAAAAATATACAAGAGAGAAGAAGAAAGATAAGTGAAAGAGCATATTGATGCAAAATTGATGTTATTCAGAAAGTGAGTATGAGTTGTGTGTGGAAAATTAATGTGAATCTTAAATGTTGAGTTTTTGGATGTAGTGAGTAGAAGGTGGACTCTATCATTCATGCATGTCTACAAGTGATTGTGGTGGAATCTTTTTTTTCATTGAGATCATCTTCTCTCTGTAACAAGTCTTCTTTGTCTTCTTTGTATCTCTGTGGCAATGAGCCCTTTGGGTTGTAGCCCTGTTGGATAGTGAGTCCTTGTTGTGGATAGTGAGTATTTTTTTTAGGTAGTGAGCCTCTTGTAATTGGTTTTGATACTCTATATTGTGAGTTAATCCTTTTCATGGTTTTTCCCTCATTGGGTTTTCCATGTAAATCTAGTGTTATTGTGTTTTGTGATGGTTTTGAGTTTCTACACTTGTAATTGATGTTATATCTTTTGGGAAGTGCTAAGTGTTAGTTTCAGTAAATGAATTAAAGTTTAAATCAGTGACAACTGATTCACCCCCTCTCAATTGTCCTATTCAATAATTGGTATCAGAGCTTGGTTCCTTAGTGAAGAGCTTAACCGCTTGAGGAAGATCTGAGATGGCTACAAAGATGACCTTTGATTATCTGAAGTTTGATGGAACTATGCTATTTGGAAGATATTGATGGAAGAATATCTAGAGTTCTATAGATATGATGTGGAGAAAGCTTATAAGAATCCTTACACTCCTCCTGTAAATGGTCCAAGTACGTTGGAAATGATCAAAGCACATGAAGTGAATAATAAGGTGAAGTATATTTTGAAGAATAGTTTGGTACACTCCAAGTTGATTAAGGTCCAAAATTTGAAGACAAATAAGGAAGTTTGGGATGCTTTGGAAAGAATGCATGAAGGTGATGAAAGAGTTAAAGAGGCAAAATTGTAGAATTTGGAAACACTGTTTGATCTTATACATATGTCTGAAGATAAGAATGTTAAATCCTATGCATAGAGATTAGATGAGATAGTGGTTGCAATGCGAGGACTTGGTGCTACTATGGATGAAACCAGAATTGCAAAGATTCTCAGGACTCTCCCTGATGCTTACAGTGAAAAGATATATGTGTTATTGAACAAAGTATAGATTATAAGACCTGTACTAAGGATCTATTGTTAGGATAAATTTGACATCTTATGAGATGAGGAAGCCAATTTTAAGGAATGGATGCAAATCAGAAACTATTTTTAAAGCTACAAAAGTTGAAGATTTGGATGAAGAAAACTTTGATGACATAGAAGCTAACTTTGTGAGAAGAATGAGGAAAGGCTTTGGAAAGTATGAAGGTAAGCTACCCTTTAAATGTTTCAGCTGTGGTGAAATAGGTCATTATGCTACAAAATGTCCAGAAAGAGCTAAGAGGAATAAACAAAGATATGAAAAAGAAAAGAAAAGAAAGAAGATCAATAGAGCATACTATGTGAATGAAAATTCTAGTATATCTAATGAAGATTCTGATTATGAAGATCCTGATGACAATGAATGCTTGTTCTTGGCTATAAAGGATGAACCTACTTTGACTAATTCAAAAAAATAGGTGAAAGATCTCCTCTAGAGAAAGAGAAAAATGAAGGTATTGTTATCTTTTCCCTACATGCTAAACAAGAGAAAAAATTTTGGGTTGTTGATAGTGGTTGTTCACATCACATGATTGGTGATAAAATTAAGTTTGTTAAAGTTGAAAAATATGATGGAGGCTTAGTTATGTTTGGAGATGATACTGGTGCAAAAATTTGTGGGATAGGTTCAGTAAGTTTTGATGGCAAGCATAATACTGATGATGTTTACTATGTTAAGGGCTTAAGGAACAATCTGTTGAGTGTTGGTCATATGACTAGGAAGGGATATGATCTTGTGTTCAATGATGAAAGATGTGAGATCCATAAAGGATCTGGAACATTGATTGTTGTAGGAAAGAAGTATGAAGGAAATATTTATCAACTTAAAGGTGTTGATGGTAAATGCTTTATGACTCAAATTAATGACAGTTGGTTATGGCATAAGAGAATGTGTCACATGAATTTTGATAATTTAGTAAGGATCAGTGCTATTCAGGCCGCGAGAGATTTACCAAGAATTGCAAATCCTATTAATGCTATTTGTAGAAATTGTCAGTTTGGAAAGCAAGCAAGAAATCATTACAGATCAAAGGAACAATCTACTACTAGACTGCTAGATTTGGTTCATACAGACCTTTGTGTGGTCCTACAAGAGTGAGAAGTCTACAAGGTGAAAGGTACTTTATGCTTTTGATTGATGATTATTCTAGATATACATGGGTTACATTTCTTATAGAGAAATCATATGCATTAGATAGATTCAAGGCATTCAAGGTTATGGTTGAAAATGAAGTGAATTTGAAGATAAAATGCTTAAGATCTGAAAGAGGTGGAGAATTAACCTCCCATGAGATTAATATGTTTTGTGAAGTTCATGGTATAAGAAGATAGTTTTCGGCTCTAAGGACTCCTCAGTAGAATGGAGTTGTTGAAAGAAAGAATAAAACAATTCAAGAAGCTACTAGATCAATGATTTTTGAGGTTGGGTTACCGAAAGTTTACTAGAAATAGGCTATTCATACTATTGTTTATGTATTGAACCAAGTTCAAGCAAGAGAAAATAGTACAAAGACCCCTTATGAGCTATGGTTTGGAAGAGTTCCTACTGTCAAATACTTCAAGGTATTTGGAAGCAAATGTGATATCAATGATATCAGAAGAGATGAAGAAAATTTAAGTTTGATGCAAGAAGTGATGAAGGAATTTTTATTGGATATTCTACTAGAAGCAAAGCTTATAGATGTTTTAACAAAAGTCTAGGAAAGATTGTAGAAAGTTAAAATGTAAAGTTTGATGAGGCAATGAAGAATTCAATAGACATTGATGGATATGTATCTGATAAACCTGAGCATGTAAGTAATGTAAGAATAGAAGAGATCATGGAAGAAGATGAGCAAAAGAAACATAATGAACAAGATGAAAGAGAAGAAGCCCTAGTAGTGTCACCTAAGAAACCTAGGTATGTGAAAAGGAATCATTTAGAGAATCAAATCATTGGAGACAAAACAAAAGGTGTATTGACAAGAAGCAGAGTTACTGTAGAAATAAATCTATGATTATTTTCTGAGATTGAACTAAAGACAACAAGTGAGGCATGTAAAGATGAACATTAGATGGAAGCAAAGAAGGAAGAACTTAGGCAGATTGAGAAGAATCAAACTTGGGAATTGGTCCCAAGACCAGTAGACAAAAACATTATTGGATCAAAATGGGTATTTAGGAATAAGTTGAATGAAAAAGGAGAAGTGGTCAGAAACAAAGCAAGGCTTGTGTGTAAAGGTTACTCACAAGTAGAAGGTATAGATTTTCAAGAGAATTTTTCTCCTATAGAAAGAATGGAATCTATAAGGATTTTCTTGGCATTTTCTGCTCATAAAGATTTCAAAGTCTATCAGATGGATGCCAAGTCAACATTTCTTAAGGTGAGCTGGAAGAAGAAGTTTACATGGAACAACTAGAAGGATTTCAGTTAGCAGATCAACCAGATATGGTGTGTAGATTGCAGAAAGATTTATATGGATTGAAGCAAGCTCCTAGAGCTTGGTATGCGAGGTTAGACAAGTATTTGATTCAACAAGGTTTCAACAAAGGTGTGGTAGATAGTAATCTGTATTTTAAGATTGAAAATGACAAAATATTGATTGTAGTTGTGTATGTTGATGACATTATCTTTGGAGGAAATTAAATTATGTGCAAGATTTTTGTGGAAAAAATGCAGAAAAAATTTGAAATGTCTATGTTTGGAGAGATGAATTTCTTTCTTGGGCAACAGATTAATCAAACAGAGAAAGGAATATTTATTTCACAATCTAAGTATGTAAAAGAGATGTTGAAGAAGTTTGGGATGGATGGTTCCAAACTGGTATGTACTCCTATGGTGACTAGCTGCAAATTAGGTAAAGATGATGATTCACCTAAGGCTGATCAAAACAAGTATATATCTATCATTGGTGGATTGTTGTATTTGATTGCTACTAGACTAGATATCATGCATGTTGTTTGTCTTGTGGCTAGATTTCGGGAAGATCCTATTTCTATCTTCTATGATAATACAAGTACAATTAACATTTCAAATAATCTTGTGATGCACTCGAGGATGAAGCATATATCTATCAGATATCATTTCTTGAGAGAGAAGGTTATGGAGAATGAAGTTAAGCTTGAGTATGTTCTAAGAAAGGATCAGATTGTTGATATATTTACAAAGGCTCTTCCTAAAGATACTTTTGAGTATCTATGGGAGAAATTAGGAGTTATTTCCCCCCTTTCATGAACTAAGATGCACATGGAGATGCATCAGTCTAATGGATCTATGATTCTATCTTTTTCTTTGGACTGATGTTTTGGTGTCTACCTCTCAAGGGGATCAGGTAGTTTCAGGTGTTGTCATTATGAGTATTCTATTCTCATGTCAAAGGAAAAATCATTGAACATATCTTATGCCTTTGTCATTGATGTCAAAGGGGGAGAGAAAGCATGTGAAAAAGAGAGAAAGCTAATGAAGAAAGCAATTAATGAGGAAGATGATCTACTAAGGGGGAGAAATAAAAAGAAAAAATCTTGAGAAGTATATTTGAGAGCTGGTATAGTGTCCTTGATGGTTTTTCACATCATGTGTTTCCATCAATGACAAAGGGGGAGATTTTTGCAAGAATGGGGAAAGGAATGAAGGTGTTGTCATTTATGTCAACTAATCAATTGGTTATCTATTGATTGTTGTTGTCATTAGTGTAATTGGTTGTATATGTTGAGGATATTGAGAAAATTGTATTAAATAGAGTTTGCAAGTATTCAGTTGTTGCTCTGGGTTTTGGTTCAGTATTTGCTCCTATGTTCATGCGGTTCAGATATGTTGATCATGGTTGTTGAAGGTTGTTATATCCAGTTTTTTAGTTGTTGGTTCATTGTGTAGTTTGAGTTGTGTTTACTAGTTGTGAACTATTTTTTTTGTGTTCTAGTTGAGGTCCGGGAGAAAAGTTGCTTGTCTAGATTTCTCTTTTTCGAAGTCTTTTGACTTACGGTTCTAGAGTTAAGATGTTTTGATCATACTGAAGATATTTTTGGTATCTGGAAGTTTCGAGCTTAATTTTCTATGTGTTTTACATCAGTTTGGTCAACCTTGTGTTAAAAAATATCTTCGAAGTTGATGAAGTGCGTTGGATCTATTTTGGGTCCCAGTGAAGCATGTGTTTGGGTTGCCCTCATTCTAATTCCACCCTAGGATGTTTTGGCACTGACCTAATTTGAATTTGATTTTGGATGGCCGACTTTGGATCTTTTTCAAGGTTGGAGATAGTATAAATACAAAATGAGTTAGAAATGAAAAATATACAAGAGTGAAGAAGAAAGATAAGTGAAAGAGTAGATTGATGCCAAATTGATGCTACTTAGAAAGTGAGTGTGAGTTGTGTGTGGTAGATTAGTGCAAAGCTTAAATGTTGAGTTTCTGGATGTAGTGAGTAGAAGGTGGACTCTATCATTCATGCATGTCTGCAAGTGATTGTGGTGGAATCTTTTGTTGCATTGAGATCGTCTTCTCTCTGTAACAAGTCTTCTTTGTCTTCTTTGTATCTCTGTGGTAGTGAGCCCTCTAGGTTGTAGCCCTATTGGATAGTGAGTCCTTGTTTCAAGAAATGAGCCTCTTGTAATCAGTTTTGATATTATTTAAATTGTGATTAATCCTCACCATGGTTTTTTACTCATTGAGTTTTCCATGTAAATTTGGTTTTATTGTGTTTTGTGATGATTTTGAGTTTCTACACTTGTAATTGATGTTAGATCATTTGAGAAGTGCTAAGTGTTAATTCTAGTAATTGAATTAAAGTTTAAATATGTGACAACTGATTCACCCCCCTCTCAGTTGTCCTATCCAACAGAGGTTCTTTTAGAATGGAAGCAATGATCAAAACAAGATCCCATTGGTGGCATGGGAAAATATGTAGGCCAAGAGGTGAGAGGAGTAGAATTGAGAAGATGGCCTTTAATGAATATGGCATTAGGATCTAAAATGATATGCGGTATGTACTAAAAACAAATCAAAAGTGGGTTAGGGTTATACAAAGTAAATATTTGGATTCCAATTGTTTGAGAAGAATCCTAACAATACAAAATCCCCCGATAGGCTAGACAATATGGAACTTTTTAATATCCTACATGGGACTAGTGACAAATCATCTTACTTGGGAAGTAAAGGGGGGCCTTCAAGGTAAGTTTTGGGATGACTCATGGGATGGTCACTGGCCAATAATAGAGACCAAAGTTATGGAGGCGATGAAAAGAATCCTTGAGCAGGAATGGTGCAGTAGGGTAAGAGATTATGTGGAACCAGAGATGAGGAATGGTTTCCAAACTTGGAAATTGAGGTCCTTGTAACATGTTGCAATACCTAAAGAACATCAATCTACATTGCTCAAGAAATGTAGAATTCACATCGGGAGGGCGAGGATGTAGTGCATTGGTGTGTACCAAATTCAGGCACATACAATATCAAAATAGGATATAGTATAGAGGAAACATCAACTAAGATGAACAATTAGACTATAGGCCTACTGTGGGGGAAGAGTTGACTTCCAAAGGTGAGATTTTTCACATGGTTGGCCTTACAAAATAAAATTATAATCAGAGACAAATTATAGAGGATTGGGGTAATATTTCCACACAGATGGATCTTATGTAGGAGAGAAGAAGAAATGGAAAACCATCTACTATTAAATTGTGAAGTAGTCAGCTCATGCTGGAATGGAGTAATGAGCAAGGTAGAGCAACAATCCCCACACCCAAATACACTGGTGGAGATGTTCAAAGGTTGGTTACGGTTGAGGAAGAGAGCAATTTTCCCTAGTATTTGGAAGGTTTCACCATCAATTGTAATCTAGGAAATCTGGAAAGAGATGAACTAGAAAATATTTCAAGAGAAAGAGAGGTCATTGGGAGGCCTCATCAATAAAATTGAATTGGCCATATGTGAAGTGGTGGATAATGCAACAATGAACCAAAGTGCTAAAAAGAGTGAATTCAATTTATGGGATGAACAACTACTAAAAAATGGCCTAGGCTTAAAATCCCCCCCATTTATGGGAAGGTGTGAGTTGATCCCTTTGTCAATCCAACCAAAGATGTGAAATGCAAGCACTAGATGAAGGTTGGGTGAAAGTTAATTTTGATGGTGCATCCAAGGGTAACATGAGGCTATTAGGAGTAGGGTGTATTATATGTGACCAAGTGGGGAGAGTACTTGCAAAAGAAGCAAGGAATATATCAAACGGGATGAATAATGAGGCTAAGATATAGGCGACATGGATGAGGATAGAAATGTGTAGGAGATTGGGCTTCAAAAGGCTACATTTGGAGGGAGACTCATTGATATATTAAATTCCATCTGAAAGAAGGAGATGCCTAATTAAATATTTTGAAGTTACGTAAGGAGGATTTGGTAAGACATAGCTCACTTAGAATATTTCAAACTCTTCCATATTTTTTAGGAGAGGGACACGAAGGCTGATAGCATGTCCAAGCAGGCTATCAACATGATTATTAACCATGAAGATTCAAGCTAAGGAGATCTAGAGAAGCTCTCACATGCACAAAGGATAGTTGAAGGAGTACTCTAGAAGGGGTGGAAATAAATCTATTGACAAAGTAGAGTAATGGTGAGAATGGATGATGACAAATAAGATTTAAGAGCATGCTAAGTAAGTCTCCAATTTTGGAAACAACAATTTTCTTGGAGGCAAGGGATAGGAAAATGGATTTCTAAGGGAGAGTCTCAAAATAGAGGTTGTGAAAGGTGTTTAACATGAGAAATATGGAATCCATGGAAGCTATTAAAGGAATTATAGGGGTTATACTTTCTTTCCCCCAGCTACAAATATAGGGTCAACAATGATATTTCCTTGATATTTATGGCATGACTTCTGTAGGTGAGGGAGGACTTGGAGGTGGTAAGGTGGTTGATGAGACACATGGTGAAGGCCCAATGGAGAGAGGGTATGGAGAAATAACTAGCATGGGTGGTAATTGGCTAAGGTTTGAGACTAATGAAGGGGGTGTGGCTAGAGTTTATGTTGAACTATAATAGCGCTTGGATCATGCTTATTATGTGGAAAGTGGGAGAAGATGTGGATGCTAGTATGTAGGTGGTGCTTGGCCATGTATTGATGCTAAAGGAGATCACTAGAGTTTACTAGATGTAGGCAGGAATAGGAGTGTTAGCACTCTTGACGACACCAAACTTGGAGGAGGTGAGCTTAGGGAGGGGAGAAGATGCAAAGGAGGAATGAAGGGCTAGTAGAATATAGGAATCAAAACTATGTTCAATTTTTTTCTATAGATGTAATGGACTATTAAATTCTGAGTTAATGGTAGTATATTTGGGTATGCCCCCCTTAGTGTCATTTTGATATATAAAAAATAAGGATACAATGGGAAATAATATTCAAGAGGGATTGTGCTTATATACACAAGGTGAAAGAAAGGACAACATAGTATTATGATAAGTGTTACAATCATATGACATGAAACACAAAAAATAAATGAGATAAAGTGCCCTAAGTAAAAACCAAGTGTGAATAAGACCTAGATGGGAACATGTTAGGTAATGTACCTCATTCAAACCAACACCCCCCTTAATTGCAATTTAGGAAGGAACAAAAAAATGCACTAATGCAAAGATGGGTCCTAACAATAAGGCCTTATTAGGGATCCATGTATATAATATCACTCAAAAATGGAAGTAAAGGAGAAAAACCCATGGGAAAAAACTCTCTCCAAAAGAGAAAACATGAAAGGAGAAAATAGATCCAACATGTATCCTCAAGGACTACATCCATCATTGATATACAATCAATAACCCCCCACTTTGAGAGAAAAGTGAGACTTTTTATTTCCATACAAATAATTAGCTCATATGTTAATGGTGAATGCATGAAGATGAATACTAAAGGAGTACCCAAAAGCAACAAAAAATGTATCCCCTTGGAAAGAAAAAAATATCCAATGGCATATGCGAAATAAAATCCCACTCCAAGAAGAGAGATGACGTAAGAAGTCTCATTCACCAGATTGTTGAAGTATGTTCCTTAGTATAAAAAGATAGTTTCATGATAAGGAAATTCATCATGGGCCTAAATACTCAAATTGGGGGTAAAGTTGATGTTCATGGTCTAGCAACCACGGATAAAGTATTTGAGTAGGTTATAAAGAAAGAGATAAATTTGAAGTCTACCTCAACATATCAATACAAGAATAAGAAGTTTGGTTGGTCTAAGTCGTCACCTTTATTCAAAAAGAAAGGATGGAATCAATATTTTAAACCAAATAAAAATGGAAAGGAATCCAAAAATAATATAAATAATTCCCAAAACGGGGAAGGGAATAGAGATGTTAGAAAAAGAGAATTTCAAGAGCGGTTGACCTATCAAGAAGAAAGGACCTCTAGGTTGATGTTTCAATTGTGGAGGAGATCATTATGCAAACCAATTCCCAGTAAAAATTTAGGGAATTCTATATAGGGTTCAACCATTACCTTGTCAACATGTAAATTTTCAACAGAGGATTCAAGCGAAAGTTGATAACCACCAAGCTAAATATCAAATTACTCTTATTGAGGTTGCAGGTATGCTATTTGAAGTACCTATCTCAATTATAATTATAGACACTGGTGCAACAAATAACTTTGTATCACCTAGTTTATTAAAGATAATTCCTATAAGAGATATATTTGCGGCTAAACCAAGATCAATCAAATATACCAACCAGTCTAGGGCTTAGGTATCTAGAAATGCTTGTTTGAAGCCAAGGTTAATTTTCTATATTTTCAACTAAGGTAAATTTGTATGTAACTACATTAGGATCATATGGTGTCATTCTAGGAATGAATTAACTATGGTGGCATAGAGCCCAACTAGACCATTTTAAAAAAATTGGTTGAATGTCTGGATGACTTTAGGAATACAACTTTAATTCAAGGGTTACATTATGAGGTTAAGATTAGAAATATTTTTTCTATGCAATTAAAAAGAGATAGAAGAAAAGGTTGTTAGATGTTTTTAGTAAAAATAGACTTATTAGAAGAAGCTAGGGAGCTAGTTTATCTTGACAACCAATACTTCTATCAATCTCAAAAAAATTATGAAGTGAGGAAGTGCTAGGGAAGTCTAAGGAGCTAACTATCTAAGCCTATCCTTTTCTATATGAATTTGGGTATATTTTTCTTGAAGACTTACAAGGGCTACCTCCAAAAACAATCCTTTACTTTGCAATTGACATAATACCCAAATCAAAACTGATATTCAAGGTGCCCTATAGAATGACTACAACATAATTAATGGAATTAAAAGCCTAGTTGTAGGAGTTATTATCCAAAGGTTTGATTAGAACTAGTTTCTCACCATGGGGTGTATAGATTTTTCATCAAGAAAAAGGTTGGAACATTACAGTTGTGTATAAACTATCATATGCTTAATGAAGCAATGATTAAGAATAAGTATCCCTTACCTTACATTGATGATTTCTTTGATCAAACTTGTGATGTTGCAGTCTTCTCAAAGATTGATCTTTTATTGGGTTACCATCAATTATGGCTGAAAGAAGAATGCATTCATAAAATTTCCTTTAGTGCAACAATTAAGGGAACATAAGTTGTATCGTAAGCTATCAAAGTGTACTTTTTTTGAAAAATAAGTATAATTTTTGGGTCATATCATCTTTGCATAAAGAATTGTTATGTATCTTTGAAGATTAAGGCTCTTCGGGAATGGCTCACACCTAAAAATGTGCATGAAGTATATAGATTCATGGGATTGGTTGGGTACTATAGAAATTTTGTGTTGAATTTTTCAAAGATATCCAACCCCATTATATCTCTACAAATAAAAGGGAGGTGGTTTGAGTGCTCAAAAAATGTGATGATGCTTTCCATATTCTTAAGGAGAAGTTGACTATTGCACCAATTCTTAGAGTACCTAACCCATAAGGCTACTTTAGTTGTCATTGATGCTTCAGGTGAAGGTTTGGGGGGTGTGTTAATGCAAGACGGTCAAGTATTAGCCTATGAGTCTAGGAAATTACAACCTTATGAGGAAATTCGTTTGAGCATAGACAATTAAGGACTTAAATATATTTTCACCCAAACAAATCTTAATTCTCATCAAAGATGTTGGTTGGAAGTAATAGCTTATTATAACTTTGAGATACTACAAGAGAAAATTTCTATGAGCAAGTAAAGGAAGCCTTGTCAAAAAATTCACAAGATAAGAGATACATAGGATATCATTTTGAAACCAATTGACTTCTAAGATTTAACAAAAGAATGTATGTTCTAGACCAAAACAACTCAATAATATTTGTGTTGAAATAATCACATTATGCCCCAAATGTCGGTCACACAGGAGTGAAAAATTATTGGCAGATGTGAAACCACTATCATTTTGGAATGGTATGAAGCAAGGTGTAGTAAAATTCATGGAAAAGAGTCTCAAATTTCAATGGTTCAAAGTTGAACATCAACACTAAGAAATATTAATATTTCCTCATAAAATACTAGAGTGGAAATGACAAGTAATAAACATGGATTTTCCAAGGTCTACCTATGTCAAGGAATAGACATGATGCAATTCTAGTAATAGTGGAGAAACTTACAAAATTGGCCCACTTTAGACCAAGAAACCTTAAAAATGGAGCACCTATGATTGCAATAAATTTTTAACAAGAAATATTTAGATTGTATGGAGTTCCAAAGAAAATAATCTAGAATAGAGATGCAAAAATAACTTCAAGGTTCTAGAAAACCTTGTTTTTAGTGTTAGGGACCAAAATAAATATAAGTTCAACTTTCCATCCAAAGACGGATGGCCAAACCAAAAGAGTTAACCAAGTACTGGAAGACTTGTTGAGGATTTATTGCATGGATCAAAAATATGTAGGAGGAGTACCTACCACTAGTTGATTTTTCTTACAATTATTCATACCATTCTACAAGAAAAGTGACTTCCTTCAAAGCATTATATGTTAGTAAATGTCAAACTGCTACTAGTTAGAATAAATTGGAAGATAAGATTAGTGTTTGTTTATATATGTGATCAGAAATGGAAGAGAAAATTAAGTTGATCAGAAAGATATTGGTTGAAGCAAATTACATACATAAAAACTATGCTAATACCAAGCGTACACCCCAACTTTTCTATATAGGAGATATACTCTTAAGAGTTAAACCTCATAAGAGCTCAATAAAATTTGGCATGTCTACTAAATTATCACCAAGATACACGGTTTCGTTCAAAGTTTTATAATTTATTAACCCAATTGCTTACAAAATAGGTATACTACTAGCTCTAACGTGTATGCATGATGTATTCCATGCTTCATATTTAAAAAGGGTATGTTCTAGTTTTGATCATATTCTTGATTGGAATGCCTTACAGGTTCAAGACCTAGGAGTGATCATGATCAATACTTTTAGAGTACTTGAGGTTTGCAAGCTCCGCTTGTGTAACAAAGAGAGTACTCAATGCAAGGTTTGCCAAGACCAATATTCTAAGGATGGTGACACTTGGGAGAATTATGAATAATTTTATCAAAATTTTCCATATTTTTTTAATCAAACATTTTCTTTGAACTTAAAAAACATTGCTACTATTTTCATTTTATGTTCAATAGAACTAAATCATTGGGGACAATGATATTTAAGGGAGAGGAGATGTTACATCCTATTTTTGGAACCCACTAGACTATTTTATTTTGTTTTATATTTTGATTATGAACCTAGAAACTTGAATTTTGAATAATTAAAATATGTGAACAATCAATATTATATCAAATTAATATAGTTTTATGAATGCCAATATGAAGATTGGTTTCATAGAAATGATAAGAAATGTTAAATTTTGTGTATAATGGCTTATGTTGATGCTTTTGTATATTATTAGACTAACTATCTTTTTGACTTGATGAGTTGGATGCACGAGATTGTTCTACCCCTACAAGATTGAGAGGGAGAGTATCAATGGAGAGAGAGTAGTAGATTCAAGAAGAGAACCAAGATCACCCTGAAAATGAGAACTCATGCACACATCAAATACTACATAATTGATTAATTACAAACATTATTTGAAACTATTTTAGTTATTCATTCTTTTGAGTTGTCTTTAGTGTTGCAAGATTGTGCAAAGTTCTATTATTGTTCCTTTACCTAATGATAATATGAAATGTTTTTATAGAGATAGAATATAGTCATTGTGAAAAGTTTTGTGATAGATACTCATTTTATGTCTTGTCTTATTTCCTTCACTGATCATTTTGATTGATGTTCTATATGCTGATTCATCATTATTATGTTGGCTAAATTTAAAAAGTGGAAGGTAGGTTATTCTTACCGTATAAGTGATTAAATCCTTAATTTTGTGTTTGGCCTAGTAAAATCAAAAGTTTAGTAATGAATCCTTATTCTTATGCTAATCCATTTATAATTAATAAGAAGAATATAATGATAATTTACATATGTAAGTATACACACACACACACATCTCTCTCTCTATATATACATGATATAAGTATTGTTAATGACATATTTTAATAAAGAGAATTTAGAAAAATCAAATGAGTTGATCAAAATTGGAGGGAAGAATTGCATGCATTAATGATAATTTATGTTGAAGCATATTTCAAATTGGCAAAAAAAATAGCAACCAAACTTCAAATACTCTTGGGAAGGCTTGAATGAAGGAATAACTACAATATTTTAAAGGAATTTCTAAGAAATAACTATGCAACTCTTGAGGAGCTTAATAACAATGATATGCCACTCAACCCCCACCTTCCATGAATTTTATTTTATGGAATGTTTAAGGTTTGAAAAACCTTAGAAGGAAATATTTTGTGAGGGAAATTTGGAAAAGATTTTCTGAGCTTGATATTCTCTATTTGCAAGAGTTAAAATTCATGTTTTTTCTTTCTATAATCTACCATGTAATATAACCAATGCATTAGTTTTTTCCATCAAGAGCCATGTTAAGGTCATTTTTCCACATTTATCTCTCCTAGGTGGTAGAATTGTTTTCATTTATGTCAAAGGGTAGTCATGATGATCATTGATGTTTGTGGATTGGATCGGAAAGATTGTTTGCAATTACAATGTAAGTCTTGAAGAGTTGCAATTGTTCGGGCATCGGGTTTTCCTTATACTGCATGCTAGAAATGTTAAGTAACATTGCTTTGGAATTTGAGCTTTGGGCTTGTATTATATCACATGCTAAAAGAAAAGGAGTTAGACTATTAGAGAAAAGTCCAATTGAGCTTTGGGATTCAGGCATCCCTTATTTTGCATGATCAAAGAAGCAAAGAAAGAAAGAGCGAAGTACGAAAGGTGTCATGCATTGAATGTTGGCAAGAAGGCTTACACCTTACCTTGTTGGGCATTGGAGGTTAGCATGAAGGCTTATGTTTTATTGTAAAACTAAGATGAAGGGAATGATAAAATCCCAAAGATCGATACTCAAAGGATTAAGACTTAGCTAAATCTTTCAAAGGAAGGAATCAAGCATACAAAGGTGGAAAGAAGACTTAACTCTTTTTTGTAGATTTGAAAGGAGGTAAGATGGACGACTAACACTCAAATATCACAAAAATTTGACTTCCAAAAGCTGGAGAAGGAAAGTAGGCAGAAATTCAAAGCCTGACCACTAAAATCCAAAGGGTGGACTCAGGATTGTGGAGTGGAAGGAGGGATTAACGCCTTATCAAAAAATAAGATAAAGGTAAGAACTAAACCCGACACTCGATGATCGATGAATCAAGACTTAGGAAAATCTTGAAGTATCCATTGGAATTTTGGAGATCAAAGGGATGACTTGTGGCTTAAGATAAAGGATGGTAGAAGGTAAAGGGTAAGGTCGATAGCCAAAACCTGAAATGTGAAGGCATTTTGAAGGATGGTAGAAGGTAAAGGGTAAGGCCGATGAGTGAAACCAAAAATGCGAATACGTTTATGAATGGAGTGGCAACACATGTTCCACACGCGATGATGACATGTGTACATGCATGGCGATAAATACAAGATCAATGGTTAATATTCAAAGTGAGTAAAAAGTTATCTCCAAAAGACAAAATTTGACAAAAAGTTATAGAGATGAAGCCAATTTAAAATATAATTTTAAAAAATCATTTATGTGACATTTTTAAAAAGGATAACGATGTATTTAGGGTTTGTGTAACTATGGAAATAATTATTGTCATTGTCAAAATGGTAGAGTGAGTGGTTACTAAATATAGAACTCCAACATTTTCATGTACATCATGGAGATATTAATGCATTATTATTTGAATACATAGATGTTGTTGAATTAAAAGCTTTTCAAGTTAGAGGCAAAGAATATTGAGATTAATGAAAAACTATCAATAATATTATTTTTGTATGGTGAATCAAAAGGAGTGAAAAACAGAGGAAGGGAGTCCAAGTTATGATTTGAAAAGGTGCTTCTCAAGTTGAAGAAGAACCAATTTTTTAACATATATGAACTTGTAATATTGTAGAGGTTGGTGCCTCAAAAAATTGAGTTGGTGCTCAATTGGGTGGGTAGTGTACCTCAAGGTTGGTGCCTCTAAACATTGTCTTGGGTGTCAATATACTTGTAAGTGGGTGCTTACAAAACATATGTAATATCTTTGATTGTGATGTTGGATTTGAGCAATAGAATCAAGCAAATTTTCTCACCATGGTTTTTCCCTTCTTGGGTTTCCCATGTATATCTGATGTATTATTTGTGTGGGATGTTTTGTGGAATCTTAAATCTTGTTTGTTGTTTGATTTGGTGAAAATTTGAATACATTGATTCACCCCCCCTCTTAGTGTATTGGTGTTCTTTCAACAAATGATATCAGAGTGAGATTCCTTGAAGAAATTTTAACAACTTGAGGTTGATCTAGTTTCAAGAACACTATGGTTGGACAAGAAGGATCTTATTCAAACAAAGCACCATTATTTTATGGAACAAATTATGCTTTCTGCAAAATTATAATGGAAAATTATTTGACTTTTCTTGGGTTTGATGTATGGTAGTCTATTTTAGATGGTTACAAAGCACCAACAATTCCTCCCACTGATGTAGCTGATAAGAAAGCTTGTGAATACAATGCCAAATCTAAAAATGCTATTCTATGTGGTTTTACCAACTCGAAATTAGTAAAAGTCATGCATTGTATGTCTACAAAAGATGTATGGGAGAAATTGAACAATATCTATGAGGGTGATGTTAAATTAAAACAAGAAAAGTTACAAACTCATAGAGGAAATTTTGAGACTCTTAAGATGAAAGACGAAGAAAATATTGCAACATACTTGCTTAGGGTAGTTGAGGTAGTGAATTCAATCAAAGGTCTTGGTGAAAATATTGAAGATAAGTTTGTTGTAAAGAAGGTTTTGAGGTCTCTCCCACAAAGATTTGATCCTAAAGTATTTGCAATAGAATAAGCTAAAGATCTAAATAAGTTCTCTATGGATGAATTGATTGGGTCTCTAATTGTATATGAAATGAGAAATGAAAGTACAAGTTCAACAAAGAATGAAGTATCATTCAAGACTTCTAAAGTCAAGAAGATTGAAGATGATTCAAAATTTGATACTAGTTCAAATGAAGAAGAAGCAAACTTTTTCATAAAATTGAAGAATAGTTTTGGAAAATAGAAAGGTAAGATGCCATTCAAATGCTTTAACTATGGTAAAATAGGTCATTATGCCTCAAAATTTCCATTAAAAGAAGATGAAAATGGAGAAAACTCCTATAAATACAAAAAGAGAAACTTTGGTAAAAAGAAGAAGAGTCTTTATGTTGATAAGGAAACTAGTTCTTCAGATGATTGTTCTTCTGTAAGTGAAGTAGGTGAAACTGCATTTACAGCTAAGAAAGTTAAGGAGTGTGAAGAATTTGAAGAGGAAGAACAAGGTGAGGTAGATTTGGAAGGTGAACTATCCTCCAATTTAGAAGATTTAAAAGATGAAAGAAAACAAGATGAGAAGTACAAGTTAAGGATTGATGAATTTGAGAAACTTGTTGTTAATCTTAAATTGTAGTTAGCTTAATCAAAGAGAATAGAAGAGGTAACTGGTTTGTATTTGAAGAAAAAACTAGAATAATACCAAAAATTAGAGGATGAAGTTGACTCTTTAAGGAAGGAATTAGAGAAGGTAAATCTGCAATAAATAGAAGTCTCAAACTTGGAAAGAGTTTTGAAGTCCTTGATGAAATTATTGGCAATCAAAAATCCATTTTCAACAAGTTTGTTGGTTTAGGATATGAGGAAGACAAGAATTCCAAAGATGATGTCTCTAAAAATAATGCAACCAATTCCAATAAGTATGAAAGGTCCATGAAGGATAAGAAGACTTAAGATAAAAAAAAATGGATGATGGATTCATAAAGGTGCACAGTCCAAAGAGGAGATTGAAAGGCCAACATGCAAGACATAACAAGTTTAATTATGCTTTCCATGGTTATTGTTTTCATGTAATCAATATGGAAATAAAGGTATAAATTACAATATTAGACTATTGAGGAATGATAGACAAGATTTTGTAAGCAAGAATCCTTTTGTTTCTTTAGATGCTCTAAATAATGTATGTTATAATTGTAATAACTATGGGCACATTACTAATTTTTGTAGAAATAAGTTTATACAGCCTCCTAGATAGAAGAAAAAGATATTTACTTCTCCTAGGAAAAACATATTTTCTCATGATCATACAAGTCAAAAGAAAGAATTTGCACCCCCTGCACAGAAGAAAGAATCTGCACTAGGTTATGAGAAAAAACATAAAAGTCCAAAAAAATATTGGACAGAGAAGAAGACTGAGATGAAGAGTGAAGAATCAATGATAGTTTAGACAACTTTTCATACAAAAGGATAAGACAATTCTTGGGTGATTGATAGTGGTTGCTCTATTCATATGGCTGGAGATGAGAGAAAATTCACTAGTTTGGAGAAATGGAATGGTGGTATAGTTAATTTTGGTGATTTAATACCACTACTAAGATAACTGGAAAAGGTACACTAAACATAGATAGTAAAACAAACACTCAAGATGTCTTGTATGTAGAAGGATTAAACATAACTTGCTAAGTGTAAGCTAGATGTGTGACAAAGGATATAATTTGTTATTTCATGCTAGTGGATGTGAGATAAGGAATGCTAGCTCTGGTAGACTTGTTGTTAAAGCAAGCAGGACGAGTAGTAATTTAGACCATCTGAATGAGGTGAAAAGTGGAAGATGCCTATTAGGATAAAGTGATGAAAGTTGGTTGTGGCACAAAAGGATGGGTCACATCAATTTTGATCATCTTGTAAAGGTTAGCAAGAAGAATGCAGTCAGACATATGCCTAGTATTGGAAAACCAACAAGCACATTTTGTAAAGAATGCCTTGAAGGGAAGCAAACAAGGATCAGATTCAAGACAAGAATATTTTACTTCTAAGCCCTTGGATTTGATACATACAGATCTGTGTCAACCGACATGAACAAAAAGTATCAATGGAGAAATGTATTTCATGTTGATAGATAACTAGTCAAGAAAGCCATGGGTAACTTAAATTCTTAAAGATAAATCTCAAGCTTTAGAAAGATTCAAAAGTTTTAGAGCTTTGGTTGAAAATGAGATTGGTTCAAAGATAAAATGTTTAATATCTGATAGAAGTGGAGAATTCACTTCTAGTGAATTTGAGAAGTATTGTGAAAAACATGGAATTAGAAGACATTTCTCTATAGCTAGAGCACTTCAACAAAATGGAGTTGTTTAGAGAAAGAACAAAACTATTCAGGAGATGGCTAGAACAATGTTGAATGAAGCCAGATTACCTAATAGATACTGGAAGGAAGCAATTCATACTGATGTTTACATTCTTAATAGAGCACAATTAAGAGTAAATCATGATAAGACTCCATATAAATTATGGAAATGAAAACCTGCATCTATGATATTTCAAAATATTTGCGAGCAAATGTTTTATAAAAAGGGACAAAAACACTTTGAGTAAATTTGGGACAAGATCTGATGAAAGAATATTTCTAGGTTACTCAACTACAAGCAAAGCTTATAACTGCTACAATAAAAGGTTACAGAAGATAGTTGAAAGTGTGAATGTTAGAGTGGATGAAGATTACTCTCAGCTTTTACACAAAGTTGACATGTATTCAAAAGTCTTTGCTTATGAAGAAAAATAAGAATCTATAAAAGAAGAGTGAAAGAAGGAAAGAGATGTTGATGAAGAAGAAAAACCAAACACTATTCCAAAAGCTCCACCCAATTTTTTCAAAAGAAATCATTCTGAGAAGCAAATTCTTGGAAACAAAGTTGATGGTGTCATGATAAGAAGAAAGCTTGCACAACAAGAACATGTAAACTATTCTTTATTGTCTGAAATAGAGCCTAAATCTTATGAAGAAGCAAGTAAGGATGCAAGCTGGATTGAAGCCATGAAAGAAGAAATTAGTCAAATAGAGAAAAAATCAAAATTGGAAACTTGTGTCCTAGGCCTGCTGATAAGAATTCCATCGGCTCAAAATGAGTGTTTAGAAATAAAATAAATGAAGATGGTCAGATAACTAGAAACAAAGCTGGATTAGTTTGCAAGGGGTATGCTCAAGTTGAAGGTATAGATTTTGATGAGACATTTGTACCTATTGCTAGGCTTGAAGCTATTAGAATGTTTCTTGCATATTCAGTTTATAAAAACTTCAAAGTGTACCAGATAGATGTAAATTATGCATTTCTTAATGGCTATAGATGTATGAGGAAGTTTATATGGAGCAACCTAAAGGGTTTATTGTGACTAAAAATAAAGATTATGTATATAGACTGAAAAAGGCTTTGTATGGTTTGAAATAGGCCCCTAGAGCTTGGTATTCTAGGTTGGACAATTATCTCCAATAGCAAGGATATAAGAAAGGTATTGATGAAAATAATTTATATTTCAAATGTGAAGGTGAACATATATTGATTGTTATTGTCTATGTTGATATTATTTTTTTCATCAGTTGTGATGAGATGTACAAAGTTTTTGCTACTACAATGCAAAAAGAATTTGAGATGTTCGTGTTAGGAGAATTAAAAAAATTTCTTGGTTTATAAGTAAATCAATTAGACACACAAATTTTAATCTCTTAGACTAAGCATGTGAGAGAAATTCTAAATAAATTTAAGATGAAAGATTGTAAGTGTGTTAGTACACCAATGGTAATAGGATGCAAGCTTAGCAAAGATGATGAAACTAAATTAGTAGATTAATCATTATATAGTACCATGATTAGAAGTATTTTATATCTTACAACAAAAAGGCCTAATATCATACAAGTTGTCTGCATGATTGCCAAATTTCAAGTTGTTCCTAAGGAGACACATGTTAAATTTTTGAAAAGGATTTGTAGATACTTGAAGAGTACATTGTAATATGGTCTATGGTATCTTGTTGGTAATGATTTCACTTTAACTACATACACTAATGCATATTGGGTTGGTTGTGTGGATGATAGAAAGAGCACTAGTGGCAGTGCCTTCTTGCTAGGAGATAGATTGGTAGCATGGTTAAGTAAGAAACAAGACTCAATTTCTTTATCAACAACTAGAGTTGAGTTATTGTTGTTGTACTCAAGCGTTGTGGATGAAATAGGCACTGCAAGATATTAAGGTGAATTATGATGGGCTAGTTAGTATTTGTTGTGATAATACTAGTGCAATAAATATCTCAAAGAATCATGTTATGCATTCTAGAACCAAGCACATATGTATAAAAAATCATTTTCTCAAGGAAAAATTAGCTACACGGGAAGTTAAATTAGAATGTTATAAAAGATCAACTGACAGATATTTTCACAAAACCCCTTTCAACAGTCATTTGCACAGTTCAAGGGGAAACTATGAGTTTTTCATTCTCCTATCTCTCCTTGAATACACAAAGTATTCATCCAGGGGAAGCATCACACAACCATTATTTATCCATGGTTTATCCCTTTGTAATTGATGTCAAAGGGGGAGAGTATAGAAAATGGGAGAATAAGGAGAACAATGTTAATTTTATTCAGGGGGAGTATAAGGAAAATTGGTATGCAAGGAGAATGAGGTAATGATGTCAAAGGATGATAGTGAAAGTTGTTGTCTGTTTTATTCAAGCTTTGCCATTTTTTTCAGGTTGCCATCAATGACAAAGGGGGAGATTGTTAGAATTATTGTCATTGATGTCAAAGGGTAGTCATGACGATCATTGATGTCTATGGATTAGCTCAAAAAGATTGTTTGCAATTACAATATAAGTCCTAAAGAGTTGTAAAATTTTGCAATGTAAGTCCTAAAGAGTTTCAATTGTTCAAGTGTCGGGATTTCCTTATACTACATGATAGAAATCTCAACATTGTTTCAGACTTCGGGCTTTAAGCTTGTCTTATATCACATGCTAAAAGAAAAGGAGTTAGATTGTTAGAGTGAAGTCCGATCGAGGTTCAATATTCAAGCATCCCTTATATCACATGATCAAAGAAATAAAGAAAGAGTGAAGTGCAAAAGGTGTTGAGCGATAGAGGTCAGCAAGAAGGCTTACACCTTACCTTGTCGAGCATTGAAGGTTAGCGTGAAGGCTTATGTCTTATTGAAAAATTAAGACAAAGGAAGTGATTAAATCTTGAATATCAGTACCCGAAGGATTAACACTTAGCTAAATATTTCAAAGGAGAGAATCGGGCATTGGAAGGCGGAAATAAGACTTAAATATTTTCTGTAGATTTGAAAGGATGTAAGATGGATGATTGACACTCGACTCCCACAAAAATTTGACTTCTGAAAGCCAAAGAAAGAAAGTAGGCATAAGTTTGAAAGCCCAACCATCAAAATTCAAAGGGTGCACTCGGGGATCGTAGAGTAGGAGGGCTTAACACATTATCAAAAAGTAAGAAAAAGGTAAGCACTAAACCCGACACCCAATGACTGATGAATTGAGACTTAGGAAAACCTCGAAGGATCCATTGTAATTTTATAGATCAAAGAAATGGCTTGTGGCTTAAGATAAAAGGATGGTAGAAGGTAAAGGGTAAGGCCGATAACCGAAACCCAAAACGTGAAGGCATTTGAAGGATGGTAGAAGGTAAAGGGTAAGGCCAATGACTGAAAGATGAAACGTGAACATGTTTTTGAATGAAGTGGCAATATGTGTTCCACACACAATGACAACACATGTACATGCTTCGTGGTAAAGACAAGATCAATGGTCAATATTCAAAGTGAGCAAACAATTATCTCCAAAAGACAAAATTTGATGGGCAGTTACAAAGATGAAGTTGATTTAAAATATATTTTTGAAAAATCATTTATGTGATGGTTTCAAAAAGGATGGCAAAGCAGTTGGGGTTTGTGTAACTGTGGAAATAATTATTGTCATTGTTAGAATGACAAAGTGGGTGGTTATTGAATATAGAACTCTAACATTTTCATGCGCATCATGGAGATATTAATGTATTATTATTTGAATACACATTTGTTGTTGAATTGAAAGTTTTTTCAGGTTAGAGGCAATGAATATAGAGATTGATGAAAAACTATCAATCAGATGATTTTTGTATGGTGAATCAAGAGGAGTGAAAAATAGAGGAAGAGAGTCTAAGTTATGATTTGAAAAGGTGCATTCTCAGGTTGAAGAAGAACCAATTTTTTAGTATATATGAACTTGTAATATTGTAGAGGTTGGTGCCTCAAAAAATTGTCTTGGGTTTCAATGTGCTTGTAAGTGGGTGCTTACAAAGCATATGTAATATCTTTGATTATGACATTCGATTTGAGCAGTAGACTCAAGCAACTTTTCTCACCATGGTTTTTCCCTTCTAGGGTTTTCCACGTATATTTGATTTCTTCTTTGTGTGGGATGTTTTTGTGGAATCTTAAATGTTGTCTACTATTTGATTTGGTAAAAAATTGAATACATTGATTCATCCACCCTCCTCTTAGTGTATTGGTGTTCTTGCAACACTAGGTGGCAATACCATTTAGTTAATCAAGGTGTTGATCCTACTTGTTATGCCTTATGAGTGTTATTTAATATTAGTAACCATTATTTTGGGTTACTAATATTTATGCATTATATTGTAGAGGAATTTCCCACTACTTCTTGGTTCAAGTGTGGGGACTTCAATATGCATAACCTAGCATTCAATAAATGACTCCCTACCTATGTGTTCGACAAAGAGTGAGAGAGAAGTATGAATTTAACTGCATAATCTTATAGGGGTTTTGTGATACTAATGTTGACCACTATCATCCCAGCTATGTTTGGCATATGTGGTCCATTTTTCACATTGGTACAAAATGGGTCCTCAAATAGCCTGACAAGGCGAAAGTGAGTCACATCTACAAAGAAAAATCTCAAATTTTCTTAATATTTCATTTTTGAGTCATCAACCTTATTTGACACATATCCAATGCATTGCAGTTTAGATCCACATCCCTCCTCAAGAATTGGATGGATTCAATGGAATTCTTGATTTCTTCATATTTATGGGTGATAATTAGTGCTTTCCACCACTAATACTATGAGGTGATGACATTGGAGCTCCATCATGCCACCATTGAATTGGAAATGTGTCCCTTCTTTGTTATGTTGTAATTTTATGTGGTAAATTCTTACAAATAGACATATTACTAATATTCACACAACCTAGGGAGCCCAAATTAAATCTCACCTCCATTAGCTTAGGATAGAAGGAAAAGTCTTTAAAGAATTATTTCAAAACATTCATACCATTCAAGATTCATAAAAAAATTAAGAAAGAAAAGGAAGGTTGATAAATTATTGTCATTCTTCTAGTGTATGTTAACTACTACCAACAAATAGTTATAGCCCAAGAGCCATATATATAGTAGGAATACACACTTCAATAATTCTTGATTGTGGTCCCTTGTTAGCTCTCTATCTCTCATCATGTCATTTATGATTAGTTGGGAAGCCATGTTCTCCATTGCTAATGACTAAGCACTTGATTGTGATGGAAAATTATTATTCTTGATTTTCTTTAGGTTTACTCAAAGACTATTAATTCTAGTTTGTTAGGAAATATAATCATTAAAGGAAACTTCAAATTCATTGATCTTGAAGACATCCATAACCAACGATCAATCATGTTTTGAATGTATCATAATTAATCATAGAAAAATCCCTTGTGCTGCATCTGTTACACCCCATTGTGAGATTACCAATTATAGTTACTTTTATGAGTTAAAATGTTAATAAATGAATATGTTTTTGTATATATATATTTTTGATCAAATGAGATAAATGAATGTGCAATGTAATGTGAATGCTTCAAATGCTTTGATGATAATAACAGTATATGATGTATATGAATGTTATGTTATCGGCTAACTTCTTTTGTGATACACTAAGTTGGATGCATGAAAGAATTGAGCCCTCTAATAAGAGAGGGGGAGTATCACCCAAGAGAGGAGTTTGGTAAGGTAACCCCTAATGTACCTACTTGAGCTATCACACACTCACATCCTAGTTACTCAAGTCGAGTTAGTTCGGGATTCGGTAAGTAAACCCTTGATCATAGTTTTTGGGATAATTGGAATGTTTGTTTATTGGTCTTTAATTTCCTTTGGTTGTTTCTTTTGTTTGAATTAAAGTGATGGAATCTTTGTATTGGTTATATATTATTATTTGTATATTTTGTTATGTATATTAATCAATACATATATACATTAAATATATATATATATATATATATATATATATATACGCGATAACTCGTGTATATGAGCATATATGTGTATGTGCACATGTAGGTAGAAATACTTACTTATACACATGGAAATTGATTGGATATACACACACACACTTTGTATATATACCTATCAATCTATATGTGTGTGTGTGCACACACTTATTTTTGAGATGCCAAAATAATGATATGTATGTATATATGTATGTATTTGACAATATATACATACGTACATATGTATATATTAGTATACATATATACATTTGATATATATATGTATATGATTGGAAAATGAATGGTTTTAATATATATACATTAATACACACACACACATATATATATATATATATTGAATAATATGAATAGATACCAACGCATATGTAATGCGAGATAAGTGAAAAATGTAACAATTATATAAAGTGAACAACTTAAACTAAATGCTATGCATATATTCATATATGTGAGAGTGATTATTGTTGGAATATTGAGCGCATAGTATAAAGTGCATGGAATGCATTATGAATGACGTTTAATAAACTAAATGATGTAGTTATTTGTTGCGCCATGTAAAAGTAAAGAGATGCATTTAAATATCAAAGTTGTTAGGTATTTGGAAAGCTGCACACAAGCAGATAAAGTGTTGGACTTGGTCAAAGCCACAAGTTGGCAACAAGGTAAAAAGAGTTTGTATTGTGTTTGAATGGAAACCACTAATATAGGCGCCATAAGAAAATTGTGGCAAGCAACAAAAGCCATGATGGAAGTAGAAAATATATAGGAAACCATTTCCATGTTTTGACTTGGTAAATCAACCATTGCTGGCAATTTTTTGGAGGCAACTCAACCATATAGTAGAAGTTGAGTTTGTTGGGACCGTATATGTTTTTATATTCTAATTCTTTTAGCAACCACATTTCACTCAATCTTGCTTAGTTAACCTGATTAAGAAGAGAAGTTGGTTTTGAATTTATGTTTATAGTTTAGAGGCGGTAAAAGGATGGAAAAGGTGGAAAATATGAGATAAACTGTAGCTTTAAGTTTCTCAAAGTTTTGTATAAATAGAGGGTAGCTTCTTAGTCTTTCATTCATTCTTTTGTAATTCATTTTCTTCCATTTTGCTATAGTTTTTATGTGCAAGTAGTGTTGAGTTCAAGTAGTGAAGAGTGAGAGATTTCTTGAGTGTTTGTGAGTTATTTAGTGAGAGTTTTGAGTGTTGGGAAGAGGCTTGAATTAGGGTTAAGTTGAAAGTAGGAGCAGCAAGCAAAGTCTTTGGGATTGAGCTTGAGATAAATTTCTCCATTAGAAGTAGAATATCTAGGCATGCTAGTCTTTCTTATTTGTTATTCTCTTTTATTTGATTGCCATGTGTTTGCAAGTGCTTGAGGAATTGGTGATTACATTTTATATAAAGATTTCTTATATATTGAAAGGTGAAATAATATTAGATTGAATATGCATATATCTATTATTTAAAAGTATGTGATTGTGATTGCATTTGTTAAATAAAGGTAACTAGAATATATTATTATAATCTGTAGGTTATCGTAAGTCAAATATATGATAGTATTAATTGTTATGTTGGGAAAAATGGTAAGATATAGAAGTACCATGTTGGAAATGTTATTTTGTCATGTTATGTAATCTGGTATATTATTATGAGGTTTGTTCCTAGGGATTAGGATAAACCAAGTTTGGGAGTAACCTAGATGGTCAATTAGATCACTTGAAAATACATTATCCTTTGGGATGGAATCATGTTATGGAATAATCTTGTTAAGAGTTAGTATGGTCATGTTATTTACCAAATCGAGCAATAGGGTGGGTGAGCATACAATGTCCACTTCATAGAGGTGAGACACCACTCCTTAAAAAGTGAGTTTGACGTAATGTTCAAATATTTGGTCAAATTAGTGTAAGTTGCAACTGATTACACTGTGGGTTCATTGTGGGCCAAGGTTGCATAACTAGGTTGGGAATGCCATGCATGTAGGCGGGTATCCATTGTATGCTAAGCTCTAGATATGTAGGACACAACACCAAGCTCAGGTAGGCTATTATCATTATGAGGGATATCAAACCAACCTCTTCGTTGAAGAGTAGGGCCATCATACCAATTAGGTAGATGTGTGGGGGACCGCAGTAAGTCCGTGGTTGGAGGAAAAGCACTTGGGTGATGCTCTCCCTCATGCAGTAGGCAACCAAAATTTGAGGATGTATGCCAACAAGGACATCTGGACCATTTGTACTTTATTCCATTAGGCTATTGAAAGCTATGTATGTTATCATGGTCTTGTATCTTATGAAAGATGTATTTGAAAATGTAATCATTACTTGGGATTATGTAATGTTACTTTATTAATGCAATAAAAATTTGAGATGGTTTATTTTGAATATGCATCTTTATTTTTGAAATGGAAAATATGGAAAAAAATTATTGCTATGTGTTGGTAAACTTAAAATCTTCACATGTGGGTTAAAACTTAGGTGAAAATAATAGGTAAAACATTGGTCTCGTTACAACGTCTTTGTCATATGATAACTCTCATCATTTTGCTAGAGCAAATTAGCTTCATCAAAATTCATTATAACTTGGACAACATAATCAATGTTCATGAAAGTATGGGGTGGGCTTGTTTCTCTCAATAGTATCTCCTCATCAAAATTGAATTTTCCAAGATAGCCACATTGAATGATGCTTATTCAACCATTCTATAGGTGCTAGGCTTTGCTCTCAAATTCCTCTAC
>VDFB02363254.1:0-24435 GCA_007258455.2 Sequoia sempervirens
GGTTGATTATACAACTACTCTTTATGATCATTTTCCTATCATTTGTTCTATCTCTCTTACTCAAAATCCTATTCCTAAAAATGAACTCCTAGGCTACAAGCTTAATACTTCTCATTTAAAAAGCCTTGAATGTGTTTCCTCCTTGGTGGGAATTTGGAATTCTATTTCGAAACCTCAAGAAGGTGAGTCATGGATTACATGGTGGTGTGCTGCTATATCCAAATGCATTGACTTTATTCAATCCTTTGGAAAGAGAATGGCTTGGAGACGTAAGCGTAAGGAAAAATCCCTTCAAGGACAATTGGAACATACTAGGAAACAACTAAATGCCAACCTGTTTGATGAAAATATTCAAAAGTCTATTGCTGTTATTGAAGCACAACTATGAAAATTGGACCATTATAAAGTATAGGGTGCTAAAATCAAAGCTAGGCTTCATTGGATAAAGAAAGGGAATAAAGGTTCTAATTTTTTCTTCTGTTTTCTTAATTATAAACATAAGAAGGAGAAAATAGGGGTTATAATGGATGAAGGGAAACTTGTTATTGATCCTGTTGAACTTATTAATTTGTTCCAGAAATTTTATGCAAAATTATTTAAAGAAGAGAACAATTGGCAAGATATTCAGCAAGTTTTGGAAGAAGAAGTTCAAAATTTTGTTCCTAATAGGATTGATTCAGGTTATAGTCAATATTTGGATCGAATTCTCTCCACAGAAGAACTTCAATAGGCCCTCTTCTCTATGAAAAAAATAAAAGTCCTGGCTTTGATGGTCTTCTAGTTGAATTTTACCAAACCATGTGGCATCATATCAAAGATGATTTTTATATGCTTTACTTGGAAGCTCTCCAAAAGGGGTCCTTAGGTTCAAGAATTAACAAAGGCTTGATAAAACTTATTCCTAAAGGGAAAAATGAGGATTCTATTGCTGGTTGGAGACCAATTACCTTGCTTAATACTTCATATAAAATCATAGCTAAAGCTTTAGCTATCAGGCTTAAGCCAATTGTGCAAGGTATTGTGAGATATGAAAAAATAGGCTTCATTAAAAGAAGATTTATACTTGATAATATTATGTTGTCTTGGGAGACTATGGAGTGGGCTCAACAAATAGGTCAAAATGCTTTAGTGATCAAGTTAGATTTTGATAAGGCTTATGACAGAATTTGTTGGAATTTCATTCTTAAAATATTGCAATGGTTGGGTTTCGGTCCAAAGATCCAGAATCATGTGCAAATGTTGTTTAAAGATGCTAATGCTCACCTTGTTATTAATCAGTCTGTTTCAACACCTTTCGAGCTTCAACGTTCCATAAGGCAAGGGTGTCCTTTATTCCTATTTTTATATGTTCTTACTGTTGATGCGCTTGGATATCTTCTTCAAAAGGATACTCAGATGGAGCTAATTAGAGGTATATCCATTCCCCAGGATAAGATGGTTGTCAATTCTCACTTTGCTGATGATAGCATGTTGTTTCTTCAAAATTTTGAAGAGGAATTAAATAACACTTTGGGCATCCTTGATCTTTATTGTGTTGTTTCAGGTTCTTAACTTGCTCTTAAGAAAACTAAATTTTTAATGTTCCAAAACTACTCCATTCCTCATTGGATTCCTAAAGACTGGAGGCTTATTAGACATGGGGAGATAACAAGGTATTTGGGTATTCCTTTTGGTATAGGGGTCTCTCTTTCTAAAATCTGGAGGTGGTTTTTAAAAAAACTAAAAACTAAACTGTTCAATTGGGGCCACAAATTTATTTCTCTAGCTTGTAAAACACAAGTTGCTAACAAGATTCTTATCACTGCCCATGTTTATTACTCATATTGTTGGATGCCTTCCAAGCAAGGTTATGAAGAATTGAATAAAATAATTTAGAAATTTCTTTGGTCTAAATGGGATGGTAATGCTGGTTTTATTGCTTCTTCTTGGTCTCACTGCATTCAACCTAAAACTAAAGGTGGCCTTGGCCTTATAGACCCCAAAACTCAAGGGATTTTCCTTGTGACTAAATGGATCATTTGGGCTATGAGTGGGGATGAGCCATGAAAAATATTGGTTTGTCATAGAATCAAGGAAGCTGCAATTAAAAAAATGGAAAGATGTTCATTGGCTAGATAAGATATTAATATCTCCTTTTTTTAAAATCAAAGCTTCTTTTCCTCCTCAATCCATTTGGAAGGCTTGGCAACAAACGTGCCAATTTTTAGAATGGAATAATGCCTCTTTGCAGCATGGTTTTAGTTTTTCTTCAGCCTCTATTTGGTGGAATAGACTTATTACTTATCATAATCAGCCTAGATAGCTATTAGCTTCCCAAAGCATGCTTGTTTAAGAAAGGTATTAAAAAATTTAAAGATATTTGGGATTTTAACACATTTGATTGGGCTTCTGGGCATTTTATCAAGGAGGAGTATGGGTTGAGTGAAAATTTTAAACATTTTTTGATATTTATATAGTCTTTAGTTCCTGTTGACCTCTCTATGAAGCTTTGTACTCTAAGAGATTGTAATTTTTTCAAAGATTGGAGATGGTTGTTTTGTAGTTCATTAAAAAAATTTCCTTTGAAGAAGGTTTATTCTCAAATCCTTCCTTGTTGGCCTCTTATTCCTCATCTTAATCATAAGTGGAAATGAAGATTTAGTGCCAAATGTTGGATGAAAATTAGTGCTCAAATATGGAGATCAAAAGTTGATTATGATACACAAGTGTTGGCTTGGAAAATTTTACATTGCAAACTTCCTATTGGGGATAGATTGAAATGTATGATGGTTCAACCAAATAGTTGCCCATTTTTTCTTTGCACTGAGAGTATGAAACATATATTTTGGGACTACATTTTTGTTAAACAACAATGGTCAGCTGTGTTTAATATTTTTTCAGCTATCTTCTTGCATGTTCTCAATTGGAAAGAGGCTATCCTTGGCTTGGGAATGTGCAACAATGTTATTGTTGATTCTATTTGACAAGTTATTTTGAGGCATATATGGAAAGCTCAATGTTCTACAATGTTTTCTAAGAACTTTCATCAGCCAACTAAGACTTTAAGGCTTTACTCTAGCATCTTTCTCGAGGTGGATTTTTTGTTCTCACAACTTCCAATTTTATGCAAGAAGAATATGGCAGCTAAGGACCATCTTTAGCGGATTAAAGACCAAGTGTTGCAATTTTAGTCAATTAGTAATGTTTGGCAAAGTAAAATCGTTCAATATATGTAATGAACTTTTAGCCTTCTAGCTGTTATATTTCTTGTGATACTTTGTCATGTTCATTCTTTTCAGCTACCTATTGGTAGCTCTTATTTTTTGTAATCTTCTTTGTTCAATTAAAAAAAAGAAAAAGAAAGATAAACAATAACATTTTAACACAACTCCATTTAAATATTAGACTCTTCATCATATATATATATGTATGTGTGTGTGTGTGTGTGTGGACTTAGAGTTCATAACTCTCACACATTTCTAAGATGGCAAACATAGTAGATCATTACATTCAAAATCTCACTCTAGTGCCTCAGGAGTTTGTTGTTCCAGCCAAAGGAAGGCCCTTGTTTGAAGATGGTGTGTTTGAGGAGTTTCCCTTGGTTGACATGAGCGAGCCTCCTCACCAACTAAAGAAAAAAGTCTCTGCTGCATATCAGGAATGGGGATTCTTCTAGGTGATACATAATCAACACCAATTCAGTTTATCCAACAAATTTTTAAGTTATGATTGCTTAGTTTAACACTCATGTGTGATCTATTACAGGTGGTGAATCATGGTATTCCTCTAGATGTGGTGGAGAATGCAAGGAAACCAACAAGAGGCTTCTTTGAACTTCCAGGTGAAGATAAAATGAAATGGGCTCAAGAAGAAGGGAAAACAGATCAGATTGTTGATTATGGACATACTAAAGACTTTGGAGGACAACATACTAATTGGATGGATTCACTTTATTCCTTCCTTGCTCTTGATTCTCTCGAAGCTCACCATCTCTGACCCTCAACACCTACAGACTATAGGTTAGGAAAAAGCTCAAACTAACAATAATTCACGATGTTATTGAAGACCTTAGATTTTCACAGCTAGACATATCAATATGTATTTAGATGTTAATGTGTAGTATTTCTTATTTCAAAGTTTGAATCTCTTTAAAATTATATTTACAGAAATTATGATTTTGATTGGCTAATTATCAGGTTTAAACAATACACTGTAAATTTTGACTTGTTTAGGTGGTTCATCAGGTTTACACAGTACATTGTAAGTTTTGATTTGTTTAGGTGGTTCATTTGGACTTACACTAATAGATGAATTCTATTGAAGAAGCTAATGCAATTTCAGATGAACCTAAACAAGTTGAAACTTAGAATAGTTGTTTAAAACAAACCTTGACAAATCTAGATGTCCATAGTTCCTTTGCATATTGCTTTATTTTGCACTCTTCGCCATTCATTTTTTTATGGTGAATTCATTTAATGGAACCGGAAAGATCAGCATTTCAGATGAACCTAAACAAGTTGAAACTTAGAATATGATGTTTAAACCAAACCTTAACAAATAGATGTCCACAGTTCCTTTTCATATTGTTTTATTTTGCTACTCTTCACCATCCATTTTTTAATGGTGAATTCATTTAACCTGATCAGGAAAGATCAGCATTTCAGATGAACCTAAACAAATTGAAACTTAAAATATACTGTTTAAACCAAGCCTTGACAAACAGATGCCAGCAATTCCTTGCATATTGCTTTACTTTGCTACTCTGCTCTTTTGGTTTTAATTTGCAGAGAAACAATAGAAGAGCTTGGGAAGGAATCTAACAAACTTATGAAACATTTGCTGAGTACACTATCGGAAGATTTGGGGATGCCCAGTGAGGGTCTGGACAAGGAATTTGCAGGTTACAATCTCTTCTATAGGGCGAATTATTATCCGCCATGCTCACATCAGATAAGGTGCTGGGCACTCATGCACACACAGACCATGGTGCACTTACTATACTTGTTCAAGACGACGTCTGCGATGGCTTATAAGTTGAGAAAAAAACTGGGGGTTGGATTTCTGTTGCTCCTGTTCCCGGCGCTCTTGTTATCAACCTTGGCGAATCTCTTGCGGTGAGTGTGACCTAAAAAATATTCTTCAAATGCTCTTAGTTAACTGTAATGTCTGTGAAATTCAAGGAAACTGATGGTACAATACATTTGTGATGGTGCACAAAGTGTGTGGAGGTAAGTACAAAATTGCACTGTATAGAGGCGTGGTGACAAATAAAACTACAGCAATGACACTTGTGCTTCACTTGGATCCTCTGCTCACTCTTCCATCTCATTAAGCCTCCTTCCAACTATCTTGCAATAAAATACCGCTACATAAATGCAAGGAGTTTACGTCAATCCTGAAGATCTATATATTTTCTACAGACGGCTTTGAATATACATAGTTAGCACTTGAAAATTGTGTGGTTTAGTAGTAAGACCATTTGGTTTGTTCCAACATGGATTATCAGAGTTTTCTACTCTGGTTTATGTTTTCTATTCGAGAGTTATTTTTATCAGATTATAACAACTTGTTACTTTAAGATGCGTCTATGGCGGCTACAACATTTAAGGGAAAAATATTGAAAAAGTGAAAGAAAATCGGACGCTAAATCATTTTGCTAAATTTTTCTATTATACTAAACAAATTTTGGATTGTTGTTCCGTAAGGGGTGGAACTATTATAGGGAAAGGTACAAAGGTTTTATAATAGAGGATTTTCTATACGTTTCAGAATTGATTTGAAAAGTGATTAATCAGTAGAGGGTCAATTACAATGATTTCTGGATTTGATTGTGTGAGAGTTTTTTCATCAATGTTATGGATCACACTCCATGACCCATCATCAGAATGAGAGCAAAGAGCCAAAGGAGAAAATGATAAGGTGCAGACCAAAAACTACCTAATAAGAACACAGGGGGAGGAGAGAGAAGGGAGTATGAAGACCAAGCTATGAAAAAACAAAACAAAAAGAATAAAATAAAATAAAATAAAAAGAATAAAATAACAAAAACCTAAATAAAAAGTGGAAGAAGCACTAACAACACACAATTATTAAACAAAAAAATCTAAAAACAAAGACACTAAAACATAAAAAGTAAGAAAAAGGACAAAAGAAAGGAAATAAAAAAAACAAGAAATACAAGCCTACAAGAAATTAAAACTATATATATATATATATATATATATATATATAAACAAACAAAACAATTATAGTAGGAATAATTTTTTCAGAGTCTATGAAAATTAATAATGAGAGCTTCTGGATTCAACTGTGTATGTTTATCTAGAAGTTCTCATTATTAAAACAATTATAAATAAAACAAAGGAAACAATTGATAAGAGTAGGAGGTATTTTTTCCACGGTGTCAGAGTTATGATATTGCTATCGAGGAGGAGTTCAACGTGTAGTTTGAGGTCAAACTCATTTGACCCATGTTTTACCATGAGAATTGGTTCAACAAGAACCCATCTCTGTGGTTCAATAAATCTTTGGGATGGAGTGACCTCCCGGAATGAGACCAGTGCTTCACCTCTGTGACTATCCTTACAAGATGCAATGAGTGCCTAAGTGGACAACGATATCATGAGAGATGGGTTCTTGTTGAACTCCCTCCTCATGAAACATGGGTCAATGAGTTTGACTCCGAAACTACAGTTAATGACTCTTTATCACTAATTGATAAAGCAGAGAGAGGCTTCCTACAGTGACATCAACTAATTTGGTATACATTTTTATTCTCTGCATTTATTTTGAGTGTGTATAACTTGACAGTCACGCATTAGAAATGGAAGTGGACCAGTCTGGAATGGATGAATGTGAGGGCACAGGCCATACTAGGGAGAAGCTCTGGGCGCTGTCTTTGTCCAGTAGCCCTGCGAAACAACAGCATTTGTCTTGCAGCAAGGCGTCTGACAAGAAAATGCACCAGTAAGGCTCAGGCTCAGGCTCAGGTTCGTCTTCTGCCAAGCAGGGTGAAAAATTTAAGGTCAAGAACAAGAACACTTCTAATTCTGCCTTGAATTCTGGAAACCAGAGCAACAGAAATGTTAATGGCCCTGGCGCTAGGAGGGTTCCCGTCTCTGCTTATGAGCTTCATTATACTGCGAATAGAGCACAGGCGGAGGAGCTGAGGCGTAAGACGTATTTGCCCTACCGGCAGGGGCTGTTTGGGTGCTTGGGTGCTTGGATTTGCAAGATTGCATCCGACTCTCTATCTATGTCTGGCAATATGCTTATGTCTTGATATGATTTTTCTGTTTGCATGAAATTGATGGCGGAGGAGATATCAAATATCCTCCATGCTCTCTTCTTTCGAATTGGGGTGCCGAAGTCACCATATCTCTCGGCTTTATCGACATATATTATTCAATAAGATAGGTCAACTAGTAAATAAAACAATTAGTCACTATATCGCTTGACTTTATCAACATATATTATTCAATAAGATAGGTCAACTAGTAAATAAAACAATTATAAATCAAATAAAATAAACAATTAAAAATAAAACAAAGAAGTAAAAGCAAACTGAAAAAACAAAAATATATAATTACAAACTATAAAAAAAATTAAAGAAAAACAAATACATAAATTACAATACATAAAAATGCAAACATTTACAATAATGAAAGATAACAAAAACAAAAACAGCAAATAATGCAAAAAAAAATAATACAAATACACAAATACAATTACAAAAACAATAAACCAATACAAGACAGTAAACAAAAACAAAATAATTACAATAACAATAAATTACCAAACAAAAAAAACAGAAACAAAAGAAACCAAATGAAACAAATAATTATAAATAATACAAAGAAATAAAAACAAACAAAAACAAAAAATACATAATTGCAAACAATACAAGAAAACAAAAACAAAAGAGACAAATACACACAATAATGCATTCAATTACAATAAACAAAACCACCACAAAACAATTAAAAAAAACAAAGCAATAATTGCATTCAAACATCAGAATCTTCATCATTATAATAAACAATAACATTTTCATCATATATATATATAGGATTAGAGTTCATAGCTCTCACACAGTTTCTGAGATGGCAAGCATAGTAGAGCATTACGTTCGGAATCTCACTCAAGTGCCTCAAGAGTTTCTTGTTTCAGCCAAAGGCAGGACCTTGTTTGAAGATGGCGGGTTTAAGGAGCTGCCCTTGGTTGACATGAGCGAGCCTCCTCACCAACTAAAGCAGAAAATCTCTGCTGCTTGTCAAGAATGGGGATTCTTCCAGGTGATATACATAATCAACACCAATTCAGTTTACCCAACAAATTTTTAAGTTATAATTGCTTAGTTTAACACTCATGTGTGATCTGTTACAGGTGGTGAATCATGGTATTCCTCTAGATGTGGTGGAGAATGCAAGGAAAGCAGCAAGAGGCTTCTTTGAGCTTCCAGTTGATGAAAAATCGAAATGGGCTCGAGAAGAAGGGAAAACAGACCAGACTGCTGGTTATGGACGTACAGAGGGCGTCAGAGGCCACCACACTGACTGGATGGATTCTCTCTATGCCTTCCTTGCTCCTGATTCTCTCAAAGCTCCCCATCTCTGGCCCTCAACACCCACAGACTATAGGTAAGGCAAAAGCTCAAACTAACATTTCATGATGTTATTGAAAATTTTAGGTTGTCACAGCTAGACATAATAATATGTATTTAGATATTAATGTGTAGTATTTCTTATTTTAAAGTTTGAATCACTTTAAAATCATATTTGCCAAAATTATGATTCTGATTGGCTAACAATCAGGTTTAAACCGTACACTGTAAGTTTTGTTTTATTTATGTCGTTCATCAAGTTTACACAGTACACTAAGCTTTAATTTGTTTAGTGGTTCATCTGAAATCGTATAAATAGATGGATTCTATTGAAGAATCTAATACAATTTCAGATGAACCATCTAAACAAGTCAAAATTCAGTGAGCCTTAATGAATAGATGTCTATATATACAGCTCAGTGTTGATTTACATTGCTGCTCTGCTCTTTTGGTTTTAATTTGCAGAGAAACAATAGAAGAGCTTGGGAAGGAATCTAAGAAACTTATGACACATTTGCTGAGTATAATATCGGAAGATTTGGGGATGCCCAGTGAGGGTCTGGACAAGGAATTTGCAGGTTACAATCTTTTCTACAGGGCGAATTATTATCCTCCATGCCCACATCCAGATAAGGTGCTGGGCACTCATGCACACACAGACCCTGGTGCAATTACTGTACTTGTTCAAGACAATGTCTGCGATGGCTTACAAGTTGCGAAAAAAACTGGGGGTTGGATTTCTGTTGCTCCTATTTTTGGCGCTCTTGTTATTAATCTTGGCGAGTCTCTTGTGGTGAGTGTGACTTCAATATTCTTCAAATGCTCTGAGTTAACTGTAATGTCTGTGAAATTCAAGGAAACTGATGATACAATACATTTGTGATGGTGCAGAAAGTGTGTGGAGGTAAGTACAGAATTTCTCTGCACAGAGGCGTGGTGACAAACAAAACTACAGCCATGACACTTGTGCTTCACTTGGATCCTCCGCTCACTCTTCCATCTCAGTAAACCTCCTTCCAACTATCTTGCAATAAAATACTGCTACATAAGTGCAAGGAGTTTACGTTAATCCCGAGATCTATTTATTTTCTGCAGATATCTTTGAATATTTATAGCTAGCAGCTGAAAGTTGTGTGGTTTAGTTGTAAGACCATTTGGTTTGTTACAACATGGATTATCAGAGTTTTCTACTTTGGTTTATGTTTTCTATTTGAGTTATTTTTATCAGTTTATAACAACTTATTACTTCAAGTTGCTGCTATGGCGGCTACAAAATTTTAGTGAAAAATATAAAATAAGTGAAAGAAAATTGGACGCTAAATCATTTTGCTAAATTTTTCTATTATACTCCATAAAATTTGGATTGTTGGTCCATATGGAGTGGAACTTTTATAAGGAAAGATATAAAGCAGGCCTGGCCTGGAATTTGATGGTCTATTTGACCGTTTTTTGCATTTTGGACCGTATATTACAACCTAAAAATTTATTAGACCGTATCATTTGACTTGCTATATTTTTATATAACGGTAAAATTGACACTTAAAATTATTATTAAACCGTAAAAGTTTATTTTATATATATATATAATAAAATAATTTTTATGATAAAAATATAAATTATTTTAGATTTGGAATAATTCTTTCTAATTTCACTTTATATTAATATATATAATTTATTATAAATATATTTATTAATTCAAAATCTATTTAAAATATAATATTTTCAAGATTAAATATAGTTTTTTCTAATTTTTTAAAGATTTTGATATTTTTACTAATAGCTATCATAGCTTTTTATTAATATATATGATTTATAATATTTATTATAAAAATTATATTAATTCAAAATCTTTTCAAAATAGAATATAATTGATTTTT
The DNA here is from genome assembly GCA_007258455.2 of Sequoia sempervirens. NCBI lineage: Eukaryota > Viridiplantae > Streptophyta > Pinopsida > Cupressales > Cupressaceae > Sequoia > Sequoia sempervirens. The sequence goes on from VDFB02363254.1 coordinate 10,459, forward strand.
AACTTTTTGAATATTTTAACAAGATTTATTTTCTACATAATTTAGAAACTTTTAACATTAAATTTAAGATTTTTAGATTTATTTCTAATTATCAATATTTTCTTATTTTACATTTTTTTTAATATATATAGGATATCCTTATGAATAATCAAATAACACAAATTTTCACTGTTGAAAGTATTTATTTTATAGCATTGTAACTTGTTTCTTCAACAACATTTTGTTTGCAGTGATTCCCAACTTTGATTTTTTTCAAGATAATACAACATCAAACTTATTGGTGAGCAATGAGCATGTTGAAATTTTATTTTCCTTTTACAAATAATTATTCTCAGCTTTGATTTTTTTCAACATAATACAACATATAAGGATTAAGCATTTTTTTTTTTTTACAGTCTGGCTTTGATTCCTTAAAGATTCACCGTCTTTGTTTTTCTTCAAAATAATACATCACCTGTGTTTTATTGGTGAGCATTTTGATGTTTTAGATAATGAGTTGAATAAGGATTAAAATATTTTTAATTTTATATAATTATTTTTTGTTAGATTTGAAATTGCTATTTAAATGTGTTTTTAGATAGACCAATTCAGTCCTTCTTATTATCCATTAGATTGTCAAACTTGAGATAATATCTCAGAGCATTGGCTTGATAAGCTTCTCCAACATTTGCAACATACTACTTCAAATAATGTAAATAAATTTGTATCCATATTTGATGTTACCAGTTGTAAAAGGGAGTTAAACTATTTTGTTGATTCATTGCATTTGAGTTGTGAGGGTTTCAAAATGAAAGATGCATGGAAAGTCTTTCATAACACATAATATTGGAATAGAAGCTATCCTCATATGATGAAGTTATGGCAAGTTGTGCTTACTATTCCTGCAAGTACTCTTGATTGTGAAAGAGGATTTCAAAACAAAACATCATCAAAGATGTTAGAAATTCAAAGTTGCATTTGGATGTACATTGGATGCATTAATGAGAGTGTCTTTAAATGGACCTCAAGAAAATGATGTAAATTGGAATAAAGTATATCAAATATGGAAGAATACAAAGTCAAGAAGAGTTCTTGACCTTTGATAACATTTATTTTTGTTTATTTTCTATGTAATGCATCATTAATTTTTGCATCTCAATTTAAAAATAATAAAAGAAAATAGCTCCTTTCTTTCCAAAAGTTGTTTTTTTGTTTAAATATATGCAAATTATATAATAAAGGTTTCTATCAAATTATTATATTTTTTATTGTTTATTTGGTATTTTTAAGAAGTATGATTCCTATAAAAAAATACTTAATTAATTTATATGATACATAATATTTAAAAAAATCAAATTACTTGTGTAATTAAAAATAGAAATTTATAAAAATAAATCACATTTAATATGTATGATTAATAAAATCAATAATATTTTAATATAAAAGATTTTATAACAAAAAAAATATAAATTAAATATTTTTTGACAGTTAATTTTTTTCATCAAAAGTAAAGTGACAGGTATTTAAATGAACAATTGTCAAAAAAATTTCATATGAAAGGTAAGGGTGGCCGTCAAATTCCAGCCCTGATATAAAGGTTTTATTATAGAGGATTTCCTATAAGTTGGGAATTTATTTTAAAAGTGATTAATCAGCAGAGGGTCAATTACATGTATATTAGAAGTGTGAAATTTTATTGTCAAATTGTCAACTTCGTTTTTGATATTGAAAGGTTAAGCATTAAAAATTATAAAGGATGAAGTATTGAAAAACAAATTCCTTTCAATGACATTTAGGATTTAGTTGAATCTTATTTGACATCTTGATAAATTTGTGTTGTAACTTGTAAAAAATATAAAAAAACACTTCTCTTGATTAAATCTTGTTGCTCTTCTCAAGTGATTGTTTAGATTAAGTCATAAAAAAAATAGCATGAAAAATTTGGAAAGCTAATGATAAACATCTAGCACATAGTAAAATTGATTTGCTGATTCAATTTTTGAACACTAAATTGAATGAAGAAAAATGATGTTTTAGATAATATTTCTACATAAAAAATGTTTAAAAAAGATTGTTGTGTTATAGGGGGGAAAATTAATGATGACATACTGGTCTTAATTGTGATAGATGGTCTCAATTCCAGTTCCACTATTTTTTTTGAGATGCTATAGCTAATAGAAAAACTAAACCAACCCAATTTTGATATTGTCTTTGAACTTCTTATCTAGAATTAAAGCCAAATTGTAAAGAAAAATAATTTCATGATTGAAAGAGATTATGTTGCTACTTCCAAAAGAAAGAAAGATCTTCTAGATTATCAAAACATAAGAATTTGTTCATCACAATTATCTAGATGATCCTATAGATTCTTCTTTTTCTAGTACAATAAAACAACAAATCACAAAATAAAAGATCTATGTAATGTATTTTATACAAAGAAAATGTTCATTATGCATAATATTATTTTTGAAAGAAGAAATCAAACATAATTTTTTTTTTGTATTATGTTGCTTCTTATTTTATGTCTCCCTTTTTGGGAAACTTGTAAAACAATATAGGGAATTTTTGTTTCATTTTCAAGGGGGTTGACATTTGGACTAGAGAGGTGCATAACATACAAAAGAATCACATCTAGTAGAACCAAAGGGTTCACAATTCTAAATCTAGTTATTGCATTGTTATTGCTGCAATGATCTAGGTTTATCCCAAGTATGTAATAGTACATATAACTATTATAGATCAAGTGGAATTAAAGGTAGATTCAACCTTGATTGAGTATCTTCCTATTCATGGTGTATATTTTTAGATATATTTTTTATTAGTTGGCCATCCAAACAACCATAAAAATCCTCGTAAAGATTTTGCAGGGTATCTTCACAAAAAAAAAAAGGGAATGTATGGGTGTGTCATAGATTACTAAGTAGACTCATCTAATATTCTACACCTATCAATTTAATTTTTGAATGTATGTGTAGAGACCATCTTACTTGTGCATTTTGAAAGGAATATAGTATTTTGTGGTGTCCTAATTAAGATATCACTTTCATTTCAATTTTTGCATGTTTTGTATGAATTCAGAGACTTTGTTGTCCAACTAGATGAATACATCAATATGCTAGTAACTATTTCTCGTCATCATCCTCTATACACTCAAAATATATCAATTTAAACATCTTTTCATTTTCATTAGTTAGGGTAAAAGCAAGAAGTTGAGTCTAGTTCTCATGGAAGTTTTAGAACTAGGAAAAAATGCCTAATCAGGTAGAGCAAAATAGGATCTTGTTTTGCTTTGAGATCCCAAGATGAAATTTAAAATGAGATTCCATTTACTATGAAATGGGATAATGAGATTCCATTTACTACAAAATGGGATCCTATTTACTATGAAACATGATCTCATTTTGAAAAAGTATTTATTTTTTAAAAAAATGACTGCGAGCTCATTTTCACCAATAGTGACTGCAAAACTAGAATGGGATCCTAATTTCTAGTGACCTTTGTGGCCATCAAATAGTCTAGGTAAGTGTTCCATCAAATAGTCTAGGTAAGTGCTTCTTTTCATTTTTTACTATTTTTTGTATTTATACTTGTTTTATGTATTTTGTAATTTAAGTATTTATATATTGTATAAATCATCTAGCCAAATAAAGAACAAATATATGAACCCTACACACAAAAATATGCAACATAAACTGAATTGAAACAAAATGTAAATCCTACATGGATAAATACAAACCCTACACTCAATTAGAACAAAAATATGAACCCTAGACACAAAAATATGTAGGATGTTATTAGAATATCAAATAATCTTATTAGAATTGAATAATAATACTAAGTAGGTGGTATTATCTACAAAAATCACCAACAATTCAATGGTTATGTGCTTAAAGGAGGGAAAAGGGTCTAGTGCCATTTGGTAAGATTTTACAATAGAGATACAATTATATAAATTCTCCCTCCATCTCTCTATCTCTCCCTATTTATCTCCCTCTCTCTATCTCTATTTGTCTCTCTAATTCTCTTTATGTTTCTCTTTGTTTTGTTCAAAGAACACCAATACACTAAAAGGGGGATGAATCAATGTATGGAATTTTTTACCAAATTAAATTAGTAGACAAGAAATAAGATCACACATAACCATCACACACATAAGAAGATACTAGATATACATGGAAAGCCCAATGTGGAAAAAACCATGGCGAGAATAGCTCCTAGGATCTATAGTCATATTCCAGCCTCACAATAAAAGATATTACATATGTTTTGTAAGCACCAACTTATAGGTACATTGACACCCAAGACAATGTTTTAAGGCACCAACCTTAAGGTACATTGTACACCTAATTGAACACCAACTCAATCTTTTTGAGGTACCAACCTCTATAACATTACAAGTTCATATATGTTGATATTGGTTCTTCTTCAACCTAAAATGCATCTTTTCAAACCATTAATCTAGACTCTATTCCTTTGCACTAACCAAAGAAATCTTCAACCCCTCTTTGCTCATTGGACTTGAAGATGTTTTGTTGGCAGCCCGTTTGGGGGATGGGATTCTACACCCACGAGATTTGGGACAACATCAAAATATAGACATTGAATTTCTACCATTTATTCCTAACTGTGTAGATGTAGAATACTAGTATCATCATTTTCTAGCCAAGACATGTTACAACTTCCTCAAGTGGCTATATCACTATGTGCTAGTGAAGGAATTTCAGAGGGTGACCATTTTATTGAGTTTGACAACAGCTAGGGATTGCTTCTAAGGATTTTGATTATTATTTAAATAATTATAAATTATTATATGATTATATTATATTTAAATTATTAATTCTATTTAATTATATTATATAATAGATAATAAATAATAATTTATAAAGTATATTAGAATCATTTTATAATTAAAAAGTACTTTTATATATGATTATATTATACTTAAATTATTAATCAATAATAGCTATTGTTTAAAATCTATTTAATATATATTATGTAATAAATAACAAATAAATTTAATATTATTTTATAATTAAAAAAATAATATTTATTCTAGTTATTAATTAGTTTTATAAATAATGTATAGCTATAATAAAAAAAAAAGATTAAATTAAACTTAAAATAGTTGTTGGATAGAAAATTAAAGCTAATGTTAATTCATTTTAGAATGTGATCATCAACACACAAAAGTAATTTGAATGTTCTGAGGTTGTATGACTATGGGCCTTAGGAGGACTTGGCCTCATATTGTATCAATATCTGAGAACATATAATCAAAATAGTATCTCCATAGTCATGAGGTTGTATGTGAAACTAAAAAAATGAAAGTATGGGTATAAGGAAAATAATGACACACTATAATTTAATACTCCAAAAGGTGAGAAACAAGTACAAATAAGAGAAGTGAGAAAGAAGATACAAAAGATCAATTGCAAAAGATACAAACCAATAAATATTTTGTAAATTCATACATATTCAATGGAAAATGACACATCCTATGCAATTTTCAAGTAGCTTCCTCCCTTGGTACTCTCTCTACAAAATCCAACTTATCAATTAGTACAATTATGAATAACATGTCAAATATCAAAGTTATAAATATTTAATATTTTGATTCCTTATATGTCTTCTATCTTGAAAAGTACAAGGGGATAAGAGCACTAAAGGATAATGTATATTTGACTAAGAAAAAATGAGGTTATACATGTCAATTAAAAATAATTAAATATTTTGTCAAAACTATTACCATTGGTACAAATATTTATCAAAGGTATAGCCACCACACTAGGTAACCTATGTTAACATATTTATTGATGTGTCAATTAGGAATTAGTCCACATATATCTACATGGATACACTTATATACTTGCACAATATTTGAATGGAATACCTTTATCTCCCTATCTCTCTATCTCTCAACATATCCCTCTATCTATATTACTCCGTAACTATGTATTTATTTTGAACCTCTCCCCCCCTCTTTCTCTCTCTCACTCACTCTCTCTATCTCTCTCACTCCTCTCTACCTCTTTCCATCCATATTTTTCTCTATCTCTATCTCCCTATCTCTCTATCTCTCTTCCTATCACATCTCTTTCCCTATCCCTCTCTATCTCTATTCTTCTTCTATCCCCTCCATGTTGTTCCCCCCCTCATTATCTCCACCTCTCTTCCTCCCCCTTCCTCCATCCATCTCCTTTCCTCTCCCTCCCTCTATCTCCCTCCCTATCCCCTATCTCTATCTCTAGACCTCTCTCACTTTCTCTTCTAATATATCTCGATATCTCTATTTTTTGTCTCACTCTATCTTCATCTCTACCTTTCTCTTCCTCTCTCCCTTATATCAATTTGCCTCTTTATCTCCATCTCTCCATGTTTTCTTCTTCCATCTCTCCCTCTATCATTCTACCCATATCTCTCCACCTCTATACACCCCCTCTCTCTATCTCTCTCTTTATTTTTTTATCTTTTTCTCTCCCCCCTATCTCCCTCTCCCCCTCTATATCTCTATCTCTCTATCTCCCCCTCTCTCTCTTCCTCTATATCTCTCTATATCTATTTCTCCCTCTACTTCTCTCCATCTCTCTATCTATTTTTTCTCTTTTCCTCTCTCATTCTATCTTAATCTCTACCTCTATCTTCATCTCTCCCTATATCTCTATGCCTCTCTATCTCTATCTCTCCATTTTTATTCCTCCATCTCTCCCTCTATCATTCTCTCCATCTCTCTACCTCTATATCTCCCCTCTCTCTGTCTCCCTCTCTCTATATCACTTCATTTCTCTATCTTTATCTTTCTATCTCTCCCCCCTCTCTATATTTATATCTTCCATATCTATCTATCCCTCTCTCATATATCTATTTATCTTTATCTCTCCTTACCTCCATATCCATCTCCTTCTCCATCTCTATCTCTATCTCCATACCCCCCCTCTCTCTCTTCCCCCATCTATCTCTCCCTTTTTCTATTCTCATATCTCCCTCTATCTCTCTCCCTCTCTCCCTATTGCAGACATAACAAGAGCCTATTGGTAATGGAGCTTGATTACCTTCCCAATTCAAAGGTTTCATTTCACTTGTGTTTAGATCTATATAAATGGGTGCATAGCTGATTTAAAACTATCACTTCTCCATTGATACAATTTTTGCACAAACATCACTTTCAAAATGGCCTACCAATTTATCTGATGTACTACATAAATGTATGCAAAAAATAGAGCAAAATTTTCCCTAATTAACCTTCCACACCTCTTTTACGTACCCATTGCACATCAAAGTGTGATTTCTTGTTTTAATCTATTTTAATGAATTTATTTTTTAATAATAATGAAATACATATAACATGTTTATGTAATATTTTAATTAATTAATTTAATTAAATATTAAAATCTATACTATAGTTTAAATATTCTACTATAATTATTTCAAGACTACAAGAATTAGGTAGCCCCCTATAAACTGCAATGTGTCTAGTAAAATTTTATCACGTAACTAGTGATGCTAATGTGACACCCTCTAGTACCATGGGGATGGGGTAGATTAGATGATGTAACCCCTTGCCTACAACAAGATGTTTTAGCCAATGGAGCTAGGCCCCCCATTTCAAAAATAAAATTTAAATTGTAAACCAAAGCATGCAAATTTCTATTATAATTTACTAAAAATTAATAAAATTTTAAATTAAATTAGACTACTAATTTAAATTTAATTATAATTAATTTTCCTGCATCTAATATTAGTTTAAAAAAAATAAATTATTTTATTTTTTATTTTTTCTTTAAAATCTATTTTTATTTATTTATCTAACTATTTTGAATAATTTGGATAATGTTAATATTTTTTAATTATTTTGATAATTTATATTTGAAAAATTATTTATTATTTCTATTAAGTTAATAAATATTGTATAATTAATTATTAGTTATAAATTTTTCAAAATAAGGAAGGGGTCATGACATGTGCATCTTCATTTCAACACCATGCATTGACCACTAATCTCAAAATTCACCAATGGCAATTATTAATGTCTAGTATAACCCACCTTTTACTTAAGTTTGTCATAAAATACCAATAACCTCAAATTGTCAAACATCTAGGTGTTGCATCCCTATAATTAAATATTTAATTTCAAAATAATTTTTAAAAGCTATTGTATATTTTGAGCCAATAGATAATTTATTTATTTTGACAAATTTATTTTGGGTTTTAGTTTATTATTGCTTATAAATAATTATTTCAAATTAAATAATATAGAAATACTTGTGAATCAATTCGCAATTCAAAAAAAATCTTTCTCTTTACAAATGTTTAGATGATGCTTCCTTGGTCAAATCTAAGTTTATAAAGATCACACCATAAAAAAATTTGATTCATGATCAATAATACAAAAAACAAATTAAATACAAAATACTAATGCTACATAACACCACTAATAAAACTAGATAAAAAATTCACAGTACACTTTCAAAATCAAATAAATTAAATTAAATTAAAATTAAATACAAAATACTAACCCTACATAACACCGCTAATAACATTATACAAAAACTCCCCCATAAACTTTCAAAATCAAATAAAAATAAATAAATAGAAAAGACTAGCCCTGCGTAACATCACTAATAAAATTAGACAAAAGCTACCCTAAAAATGATCAAAATAAAATAAAATAATTTGACAAATAAAATAAACAAAAATCAAATTAAATATAAAATACTAACTCTACATAACACCACTAATAAAATTAGACAAAAACTCCCCTATAAAATTTCAAAGACAAATAAAAATAACTAAAATTATTTAACCAATAAAATAAATAAAAATAACAAATCAAATACAAAATGCTAACCCTACATAACACTTAATATATTTATCAAAATCTCCCCCATTCATGGTGAATTGGAGTTAAATCCACAAAGGTGGTAAGAGCTACGACTTCTTGGGTATCGTTGGAGAATAGTTGGATCAAAATGAACCCAATTTGGGGCTAGGTGTATTTTTAGAGATGTCATTGATAAAGTGATTGCAAAGTGAGTTTAAGCAGAGATGCAGGCCATGTGGCTCGGTCTAGAGGAAGGATTAAAAAAAGGCATTAAAATAATCTTTGTTGAAGGTGACTCTCTAATCACAATTAATGTCCAAAGAACAAGAAATATTTGCAATTGGAAACTTAGGAGCATCCTAGAGAAATATCTTAGTCTTTTGGATGAATTCAAAGAATACAAGCTTGGTGATGTGTATAGGGAGGTTAATCAAGAGGTTGATGTGTTAGCAAATGATGTGATTGATGTGGCTTTAGCTAAGGAATCCAAGCGTCGATGGAGATGAATACAAGGGAAATGGATCTGTTTGGGCTCTCTCCTAGAGTTGCAAGATTGTCAATAACTACTTTTTTGTTATTAATATACATGGGTTCAATATATATATATATATATATATATATATATCAATTATATAGTCTCAAAATAAGAAAGGGGTCATAACACATGCATCTTAATTTTAATACTATGCATTGACCACTAATCTCAAACTTGTCTAATGACAACTATGAATGTCTAGTCTAGCCCACCTTTTATTTAAGTTTGTCGTAAAATGCTAGTAATCTCAAAATTGTCAATCATCTAGGTGTTGCATCCCTATAATTATAATATTTAATTTCAAAATAATTTTTAAAACCTATTGTATCTTTTGAGCTAATATATTTTATGTATTTTGAAAAAGTTATTTTGGGTTTTAGTTTACTATTACTTATAAATAATTATTTCAAATTAAATTTGATTATCATAATTTATTTAATAATATTTTTTTATAATTGTACTTAACAAACATTTGTTTAACAATCAAATTGAATATCAATTATATTAGTGGTGATTAATTTGACTAGAAACATTATATCTTGGTCACTGCCAATGAAAAAAATAAAAACAATACAAAATAACTTATGAATCAATTCACAATTCAAAAAAAAATTCTTTCCCTTTACAAATGTTAGGTGATGCTTCCTTGGTCAAATCTAAATTTATAGAGATCCCACCATGCAAGTTTTGGTCCATGATCAATAATGCACTCACAACATAAAATCACTAATAAAATTAGACAAAAACTCCCTTATAAACTTTCAAAATCAAATAAAAACAAATAAAACTACTTAACAAATAAAATAAATAAAAACTACAAATTAATACAAAATACTAACCCTACATAACACTGAATAAATATTAAAAAATTATATTTTAACATAAAAAATTATTTTCCCAATGCAACTCGAACCATTCAACAACGTATCTCCCTTTTTGCTTTAAATATTTTTGAGTAGGTAGTAGTATCCTTCAAGAGCCCCCATTTTATATCTTATGGTCATATGCACGCCCTTTTTTCACGGCGACATTTGCGCACACATCACTTTCATATGAATTCTATGTATTATTTTATTTGAATATTATATTTGTTAAAGGCTATAGAGTCAATAGTAATTTTATTTTTTATTTTTATTCAAAATGATAAATATTTATTTTACTTTTATTGGTTAAGATCACTTTCATGACTATTCAACATAAACTCATACAATGTATGTACACTCAAACATCAGAATCTTCATTATTAAAATAAACAATAACACTTTCACACAACTCTATTTAAATATTAGATTCTTCATCGTATATTCATATATATATGGGATTAGAGTTCATAGATCTCACACAGTTTCTGAGATGGCAAGCATAGTAGACCATTACGTTCAGAATCTCACTCAAGTGCCTCAAGAGTTTCTTGTTCCACCCAAAGGCAGGCCCTTGGTTGAAGATGGAGGGTTTGAGGAGCTGCCCTTGGTTGACATGAGCGAGCCGCCTGAGCTACTAAAGCAGAAAATCTCTGCTGCATGTCAAGAATGGGGATTCTTCCAGGTGATATACATAATCAACATCAATTCGGTTTACTCGACAAATTTATAAGTAATAATTGCTTAGTTTAACACTCATGTGTGATCTGTTACAGGTGGTGAATCATGGTATTCCTCTAGATGTGGTGGAGAATGCAAGGAAAGCAGCAAGAGGCTTCTTTGAGCTTCCGGTTGAAGAAAAAATGAAATGGGCTCGAGAAGAAGGGAAAACAGATCAGATTGCTGGTTATGGACGTACAGAGGGCTTCAGAGGCCGTCATACCGACTGGATGGATTCTCTCTATGCCTTTCTTGCTCCTGATTCTCTGAAAGCTCCCCATCTCTGGCCCTCAACACCCACAGACTACAGGTTAGGAAAAAGCTCAAACTAACAATTCGTGATGTTATTGAAGACCTTAGATTTTCACAGTTCCTTAGCATATTGCTTTACATTGCTACTTTGGTCTTTTGGTTTTTATTTGCAGAGAAACAATAGAAGAGCTTGGGAAGGAATCTAACAAGCTTATGACCCATTTGCTGAGTATAATATCGGAAGATTTGGGGATGCCCAGTGAGGGTCTGGGCAAGGAATTTGCGGGTTATAATCTTTTCTACAGGACGAATTATTATCCGCCATGCCCACATCCAGATAAGGTGCTGGGAACTCATGCACACACAGACCACGGTGCACTTACTATACTTGTTCAAGATAATGTTTGCGATGGCTTACAAGTTGAGAAAAAAACTGGGGGTTGGATTTCTGTTGCTCCTGTTCCTGGTGCTCTTGTTATCAATCTTGGCGAATCTCTTGTGGTGAGTGTAACTTAAAAATATTCTTCAAATTCTCTTAGTTAACTGTTATGTCTGAAATTCAAGGAAACTGATGATACAATACATTTGTGATGGTGCAGAAACTATGTGGAGGTAAGTACAGAATTGCTCTGCATAGAGGTGTGGTGACAAACAAAACAACAGCCATGACACTTGTGCTTCACTTGGATCCTCCGCTCACTCTTCCATCTCATTAAACCTACTTCCAACTGTATCCCACACTATCTTGCAATAAAATACCGCTAGATAAATGCAAGGAGTTTTCGTTAACTCCAAAGATCTATATATTTTCTGCAGGCTTGTTTGAATATAAATAATTAGCAGCTGAAAATTGTGTGATTTAGTAGTAGAACCATTTGGTTTGTTCCAACATGGATCATCAGAGTTTTATACTCTGGTCTATGTTTTATATGCGAGAGTTATATTATCAGTTTATAACAACTTATTGCTTCAAGATGCTTCTGTGGCGGCTACAAAATTTTAATGAAACATATAAAATAAGTCAAGAAAATCAGACGCTAAATCATTTTATTATACTTCACAAAATTTGGATTGTTGTTCCATAAAGAGTGGAGCCAGTGTAAGAAAGATATTAAAGTTTTATTATAGACGATCCTCTGTAAGTTGGGAATTTATTTTAAAACTGGTTAATCAGAAGAGGGTCAATTGCATGCACAATAGAAGTGTGAAATTTTATTGTAAAGCATGGAGTATTGAAAAAAATGTTATTTTCAATTATATTTAGGATTTAGTTAATCTTATTTTACATCTCTTATAGATGTTGATAAATTTTCTTTGTTTCTTAAAAATATTAAAAAGCACTTGTTTTGATTAAATTTTGTTGTTCTTTCTAAATGATTGTTCATGTCGAATCATATAAAAAGCAAAGATGGAGAATTTGGAAAATTAAAAAAATTCATGATAAATATCCATTGCACAATTAAATTGATTTGTTGATTCAACTTTTGAACATCAAATTAAAAGAAAAGGAGATGTTTTATTTTATATTTCTAGATTAAAAATGTTCAAAAAAATTATTGTGATAAAGGGGGGAAATTGATGATGGCATGCTGGTCTTAATTGTGCTAAATGCTTTCAATTCCACTTACACTAATTTTTTGAAATTTTATAGCTAATAGAAAAACTAAAGTAACCCAATTTTGATATTGTCTTTGAACTTTTATCTAGTATGAATGTCAACTTGCAAAGAAAAGAAAAATATAATTGGAAGAGCTTATGTTGCCACTTCCAAAAGAAAAAAAATCTTCTAGATTATCAAAACATAAGATTTTTTGTCATCACAATTACCTAGATGATACTATAGTTTCTTCTTTGTTCTAGATAATATAATTAAAACAACAAATCTCAAAATAAAAGATACGTGTGGTGTATTTTATGTAAAGTAAATGGCCATTATGCATATGATTATATTTTAGAGAAGAAATAAAACAAAAAAATATTGTGTATTATGTTGCTTCTTCTTATGAAGAGGAAACTTGTCTTGTTGAAGATGGTCATGCAAAGGAACCATAAGAGGATGTAGGAGAATTCTTGTCTCTAGTTAGCTATTGGTGGTTTAGAGATGGTGGGAGTAGTTGCATTTCCTATTTTTATTATAGTTTTGTTTCCTATTTTAATTTGGTCTATTATGTTTAATTTTAGTTTTCTCTTTTCTTGAAATTTGATGAATAGAAATGGTTTGATGAAGTTATGGTGTTTTATCTCCCACCTCTTAAGTAATGGGGGAGGGTGGGTTTTTCATGATTTGCTAGCAAGTGGTTTTATACCTCTAATAGTATCCTAAAAGTGTGGCTACTTGACGTGTGTGTGGTTAGGAAATGAAGGATTAATTGGGGATCCACCTAAGAGTTCCATATATAAGGAATCAACAAGACAATGGTAATTGTAGTTGGGTAATAATAAATCTATCTCATATTCCGTAGTATGTGACACCCCTTCAATTTGTTATGTTTTCTTGACAGCTCAGATACTTTGTAAGACTTTATTTTATGATATTGTTATTCTATCATTGATAGTGGAGCGATGATAGACTATATTGATGTGATGACACATTATATGCATGGTGATTATGTTAATATGCTTTATGTTTCAATAAATGCTTAGTTGTGATGACATTGCTATATATGCTTATTGTAGTTTAATTGATATATTATCTCGTCAGTTGATGTGACATTGTATTGGTGAAGAGAATGATATTGCATCACTCGCTTGCGAGTGCCCTGTGATTTACGTGATTCTCTCTTCACAGTGTGTATGAATTACTATCTGTATAC
>VDFB02363256.1:0-24550 GCA_007258455.2 Sequoia sempervirens
GGTGCACCAAGTGGTTGTAGATGCTAGAGACATTCAAATGTTTATTTGCAACCATCACACCTCACTTGCTCTCTTTAGGACATTTTCAAAGAAGGAATTTCTCAAGCCTATAGAGACAAGGTTGCTAGCTACTTTATTTTGTTAGAAAGTATGCTTGAGGTGCAAAAGGCTTTACAGTTGATGATGGCTAATTTAGAGTATAATAGATGGTCTATGGCAAGCACTTTAGAAGGAAGAAGCATCAAACAAAAAATTCTTGATGATACTTGGTTGTAATGTCCCCAGTTTTAGCCCTACACTTTCTAGTGACTATTAACCTATTTCCGAAGGCTCGTAGGCTAGTCAGAGGCAAAATTAGGGTTTCCTATTTTCTAGGAGGTTTTCTTCTAAGTTTTCAGGGGTTTCATGCAAGAGTTTGACAATTTGTCTTTTGCGTCTTTTTGGGTTTTCAGAGAGCTTCAAAGATATGTGACATGCATTTCAATCAGGGGTGTGACATGCATTTCAATCAAGGGTTGAATGCAGGAGTTTGGCAAAAGGGTTCTTGGGTCTTTCTAAGTATTCAGAGGGCTTCAGAATGGTATAACATGCATATTCATCATATGACTTTTCTGAACCTACTATTTTTAGTAAGTTACAACGGCTGCCCGGTTTGTGCTCTAACTAAGTTTATAGTCACTTATTATTTTTAGTAGTAAGCTATTTATAGTAAGTGGTATTTTTTGGCAGTGCTATTTTTAGCAACAGTTCAACAATTCAATATGTAGTGTCTATTTCTGGCATCGCAGAAGTTGCAATTTGGTCTCCAGCATTCGTGGAGCCTTTTTTGGTAGGTTAATGACTTAAGTGATTTTATATTATGCATTTTTGGACCCCAATGCCTAGAGTGATAACTTCAAGTTGTTTTTTAAGTGGCATTTTCCTCCTTAGGCATCCAAAGTGATAAATCAAGTGAATTTTTATAAAGTTGAAAAATGCTCAAGTCATTTGGGCGCCCATGTCAACTTGTTTAAATATGAATTAAAATAAATATTTTAACCTCTCTTTTGGGCGTCCCTTTTGGAGGGAAAAGGAATTTGAAACTTCTGGGTTGAGAGTGCTATATATATAGGGCCTTGTCTTCACATTTGATCATCCATTGCTCAATATAACAAAGTGCTACTAAAATTATTTCAAAACCCTTGCTTCAAGGAACGCATACCTCCTAGCCTTCTTTAGTTTCATACTTGAGAGATAGTACCTAGTTGAACTGAGACTGCTTCTTCATTCAAAAGTTGTAGATAGAGCTTCACAGAGATGGCTTCATTCGATGTATTTTGATTTTGGTGTGGTAGTTGATAGCTTTCAGCTTGCTACTCGTTTTGGTGTGTTTCTCTTCAGTTTCTTGTTGTTGGTCATATCATCTTGAGTCTAGCTATCATTTTGGGTATTGTTTCTCTTGATTCCTCTAGCCTAGGCGCCCCTTTGCTCCAAGTTTCAGATTTTTAAGTGGTGAGTTGGATTTTTGGAGGACACCCTTCCCTAGGAGGTCATACTTCTTGTTGCAGCTACCTTGGGTTGTGTGCCGGTCTTTTCGTTGCTGATTGGGATGGTTATTTGGCTAGTGTTGGGACACCTAGCCTCTAGGCTTCCAATGCTTTCAATTTGAGGTCGATCAAAGGAGTTTTGGATGAGTCATGAGCATTTTGGTGATCTAGGGTATCGCTGGTCTGAATTTTTGATCGCTGCCATTTCTATATCAGACCTGGTATTTCCTCCTTTTCATCATATTTTCATACTAGAGATCCTTGTATTTACATTGGAAATTATTGGCTAACATTCTAGCTATCATTTGATATGTTTATCTCCTTTCTAGTGTATCAGAACATGATATTGTAACGCTAAATCAGTAGTACTGATCAACTCTTCTTATATTTCTGCACTTACTTTCTGTTGTACCTGCTGAAAAGTGGAAGAGGCTGGCTTGCCGCCTAAACATTTCATTTTAGTATTTTACTTACTATTTTTACCTGCAGAAAAGTGGAAGAGGTTGGCTTGCCGCCTAAGCATTTACTTTCAGTACTTTATTTTCATTGTAGCCTGCTAAAAAGTGGAAGAGGTTGGCTTTGTCGTCTAAGTACTTTCATTTCCATATTGGTCACCTCGCAGCCAATACATTGTATTTCCAGTTTTCTAGTTCAGTTAACGAGATCCCCTTTCCACCATATGCTCTCACCTTGCCCACACTGGGATCTTGGTGATCAAAAAGTGAAGGGTTGCATTTCAGTTTGGTTATTTTTCATTTATCTAACATTAACGGGTGAAATTCTTGTGTTAAAAAATGGAAAAAAGTTAAGGGGGATATTTCATTGGTGGTCCAATGTGAGGCAAAAAAATTATTGATTGCTGATTTTATAAAAAAAAATATATATATATGATTTATTGTTAATATTTTTTTTATTTTCTAAATCCTAACTTAGTCTTTTTTCAAATTTTTGTTTGCAAATATATTTGCTTCATCATTTCACCAATTGTGGATGTCATTAGATATGCTGATACAGACTCTCCAAGTCTGGAGATTTATGAAACATTTGACTCCATGCTTAGAAGAATGAAGAAAGCAATTTGTGATAGGGATCCTAATTCGGGATTATATGAGCAATAAATCAAGCCCATTGTGATGCGGTGGTGGAACACTATGAACACCCCGCTTCATATGGCAACCTTTGCTCTTAATCCCAAATGGTATGTACCAAGGGTTGGTAAGGTGCCTCCTTGTGATGGCGATGAGGTGAAATATGGGTTTATGAAGGCCCTTTCAAAAACGTATTCAATTGAGGAGGCGAGTCTACTTTGTACACAATGGACTGACTTTTAAAATCTTTGTGGGCCAACATTCGGCATGGAAAGGATGCACCACAATTGAGGATGCTTGCTATTCACCTCCTTTCATAGGTAATACATTAACATAATTTATTAATTTGATTAGTGTTGAACATTTATATAATCATAATTGAATGTCCTAATTAGTAAATTACTAATTTAGTTTTTGTCTCCTTTCACAGGTTGCTAGTTCCTCTATTGCAGAGAAGAATTGGTCAACATACAGCTTTAGTCACTCTATAAAGAGGAATAGACTGACCTCTAGACGAGCAGAGAAATTAATGGTTGTGCATAGTGCTTTGCAACTCCAAGATCATCAAACTCCTAAGTATCGATAGACTCCAGCATTATGGTGGTATGTTGATCTAGAGGACGCCGCCCAAATTGATGAGGAGACACAAGAGGGATTGGTTGGAGTTCCATTAGATGAGCCAACCTCTCACACTCATACTGGCAGTGACTCAGACTCTAGGTTTGATTTTGATGCAATGTTGGAAAATGCCAAGTAGAGGCAACCATCATACTTTCTATTACTATGTTTTGGACATTTGTGACACTGTCATTTTGACATTTGTAGTGCAAACTTGTAGCCTTAGGGCATTTCATTTTTAAAATTTTATATCATATGCATATTGACTGTTTGACATGAATTATGGAAGCAATTAATTAGATCTAAAGAACATATTATCCAACCTAAGTAGCTGGTTCACCTGGTTCTGGGTTGGGTCCTGGTCTGGGTTCGCACTGGGTTCGGGTCCTGGTCCAGTCCCTCTGTGGGTTCGACCAGGGTCCGTGCTTTGAGGTCCTGGTTCACCGGTGAAGAACCCAAGCAGAACCCAGGTCGAACCCGAGCGAACCCAAGGAGAACCAACGTAGCTGGGCGCGTAAAAAGCATTTTTTTTTTACATTTTTTTAATATTTTCTTCAGTTTGACTTTGACCCATGCCCAAGGGAACCCTAAAAGTGACCTCTAAAACACTTTAAACACCTAAACTACCTCATTTTTATTCATTTGATTTGCTAACAAGCATTTTCATTCCAAGAGGCTGAGTTCTTATTTTAACTTGTTGGATTGACAAAAGGAGTTGAATATTGATCGTTGAAGCTTCTACAAATTATTGCATTGCCATTCCTACAGATTTGCAAATGTTCATTGGCTGCCACAAAGATTGTTGAAAAATATTTTTGCAAAGAGGTAAGTTTTTCTCATTCTTTTTAGTTTTTTCATTCTTTTTTTTGTTTCACAAACAGAAACTTTGTTTTTCTTCTATTTTTTTCTGTTCTTCTATGAATGTATACATTGTGCAAGATTCAAAAGAGCTAGGTTTTAATTTTTTAAAAATTATTATATTTTGTTTTCATTCAAATTTTGAATATGTTGTTTGCAAAACAAATTGCCATAGGAATCACAATGTCAATGGGTTCTACCTCCGGCTCCGTAGCTAAACCAAACCCAAAGTTCAAAACAAATGCAAATTCTCCTCTATGGAAGTATGTTGAAATGATAAGACAAATTTCAGGTGGTGGTGGTTATGTTTGGAAATGCAATGGTTGTGAAGTTACATATTCTAGTTCAACCTCAATCGTGTTCGTTGTGTTTCTTTCTTCCTCTTCCTCTGCACCCATAGCTTCGTCTGTGGGGAGTTCATCTCCTCCAAGGAAGAAAGAGATGGAGACTGGTCCTTCTAGTAATGAAGGGCGTAAAAGGAGTCCACCTTCCTCGCTAGGTGGTCTTGTGCTGACTTGTTTTGTCCTTGTAACAGAACTAGTCCTGGCTTCTCCTGAGTATGTCATCACTCCTAAGTCATTTAGCGAGCTTAGCGGTGAATCTTAGGCACAACCTGTCCCATTCACTGAAGTAAGACATGGTGCTCCTATGGGGTGCATGTTTAACTTTGTGGATGAGGTTTCGGCGTTATCAACGATCTTCACGAAATTGCTGAATTTGACTCCACACGAGGTCGGTGGAGAGGACCTTGAAGGGCCCTCTTCCTTGTCCCTTGTTGTAGAAGGGTTACATGCTCCTCCTCTTAACATCCCACCATTGCAAGCTCGTCCTCCTTCCCCTTATAAGGATTTAGATTGGGAAGCGGATGACCTCTTGGCCGATCAATGTTAGGAGGAGGCCCTTTCTTGATCTTGTGTATGTGTGTGTGTGTGTTTTGTGATGTCTTCCCCCATGCTTGTGCTATGTGTGCCTGGATCACCCTTGTCACCCCCATTGGTGCATGGATATAGGCGTAGTTTTGGTGTCATAAATATTCTTCTATTTGTATCATCATTCTTCCATGTTTGTGCTTAATTTTCGATAAATTGGGGATGATGCAAAGCGTTGGGGGCATTTAGGCTCCCCTTCCATGCTGACCCAATTTTTTATTTTTACTTTATTTTTCATGCATTCTTCCTAATCTGGTTGGGGATTGATGATCTTTTTCCTTCCATCGCAGTTACCTATTATTATATGAGCTAGGACAAATCTGACCCCGCTAAACTAGATCCCCCTGTGTCCTTTGTTTGTATTTTTCTTTTCTCTTTTGCTTTCTCTTTATCTTTCTCTCTCCTTTGCTTGAGTTGTCCCTCCTATGTGTGACAATGCTCTTCTTCAACACTTCAATTTTCAGAAAATGAATTCATTGCCAATGAAACTTTTCTCAAAAGTCTTCACAAATTTTTCCTCGGAATCGCATTCTCAACTTGGAACCCTAATGGGATATGTTTCCTTCATCATCGATTCGTAAAGAAAGGACTTGAAGACCTTCCTCCGAAGTGGGAGCAGCTTTTATTTCCCCTCATGTGAGCGAATATCCTTCCTTTCAAATTCCTTGATGAAGTGAACATCTTTCGAAAGGATTCCTTGATGACGAATTGCTCTAAGATGAACAACTACTTTGAATTATGTTTCCCTTGAGTGGACCCCCCTTTTTTTCCTCGCGGTGGGTTCCCAAGGGGAATTCTTTCAAATCCTCTATTTTGAATGGAATTCTTTCATGTCTAGGCTAGGGGCAACCCGACTAGACTCATTCCATTCAATCTTTCATGTCTAGCTTGGGGGCAGCTTGGGTGAAAGCACATTTGTGTGGCATAAGTGGAAAAGGCATCTCGCCTTGCCCTAGAAAAAAAGATGCCCCTATTGCACCTGAGATAGTTGCAAAATACATTTGGAGCAAGAAGCAACAGATCAATGGGCAGCCCAAAAAGGAAATCACCCTTTGTTAAAAAAAAAAAAAATCAAAGGGAATGCAGGCCCCATCTAATCCCAATCCCAATATTGTGGCAGAAGACCACCCATTTATGGCCATTCTAAATCTTCAAGCTGAAAGTGCACAACCTTTTGCAAACAAGAGAGCCAAGGGACCTTTGGAAGTTGCATTTCAAAATGAGAGTAGAGCCCTTGCCGTCCAATGTGTAGCAAGATGCATATATGCCAATGGATTATCTTTTAATGTTGTTCGTTCTCTATATTGGAAAGAGATGTTGAGAGCGGTTAATGAAGCTCCAAAAGGGTACAAGGGCCTCGGTTATGAGAAGGTGTGTAGCACTTTATTGGAAAAGGAGGTTGAGTTGGTTGAAGATGCATTGAAGCCTATAAGAGATTCATGGGTTGAGACAAGTGTGTCCATTGTTTCAGATGGTTGGAAGGACTCAAAAAATCGGCCTTTGATCAATGTCATAGCGGTGTCCCCTAAAGGGGCAATGTTTCTGAAAGCCATGGATTGTGAGGGGCAAGTAAAAGATGCACAAAGTATTGCTAATATTCTTATTGCAGCCATTGAGCAAGTGGGAGCCCGCAACGTTGTTCAAGTTGTAACGGACAACGCGAAGAATTGTAGAGCTGCAGGGTTGTTGGTTGAGGAAAGATATTCACATATCTTTTCGACACCTTGTGCGGTCCATTCACTCAATCTTATGCTGCAAAAGATTGGGAATAAAATTGCATGGATCAAACAATTGTATACTGAGGCAAACGACATTCAGATGTTCGTCACCAACCACCACTTGTCTCAAGGGATCTTTAGAACATTTTAAAATTTGGAGCTATTGAAGGTAAGTGAAGTAATATTTACATTTGTCATTTTCTGATTTTCATAATTTGATTGTGCATTCTAATTTAAATTCTTCTTTAAAGTTTATTTTTCAATTTTAATTTTTTTTTAAATTTGCAATAGGATGTAGAGACCCACTTTGCCTCTAATACAATCCTCTTCAGACGACTTGTGAAAGTTAGGCAGGCACTTTCTAGCATGGTGATTAGCACCAATTGGCCTATATGGAGGCAAAGCAGCAATGAAAGAGCAACAAGAATTAAGAGCATGATATTAGATGACTCATGGTGGGATCGTGTGGAGTATCTCCTTAGTTTCATCGAACCCGTTTTGAGTATGACTCGCTATACTGACATGGACAAGCCATCCATTGGAGAGGTATATGATGGTATAGACTCAATGCTTAAGAAGATCAAGTGCACCATAAATGCAAGAGAGCAAGACCCTAAAGAGACTTTCTTCAAACATGTCATGTCCCTGTTTTAGCTGACACTGTTTGTCGAGGAGTTAGCCTATAATTTTGATCCTCGTAGGCTGACAGGGTGTGCAGAGGATCATCGGAGGCAGTTACTCAGTGTTTGGTAGCTCCAGTTTGCAGTTGTGTCAGGTTGGGCCTTCGTAGAATCTTCCAGAGTGCTTTTTCAGGAACTTTCTATTTTTAGAAAGTTAGGTCAGGCGGAAGCTGCTATTTCGGGCAGGGCACCTGGTTCAACCTTTCAGCTCAGAATCGACCCAGTTCAGCAGTTTGATGATCAAACGGAGGAATAAGGGATATTTAATGCATTATTAAATATTTAATAATTTGACTTTATATTAAAGTCACTTAATTGAAATATTAAATTATTTAATTAATTTGGCCTGTTATAAAGTATTTAATATACTTTATAATAAAGTATTAATTTTTGATTTAATGAATATTTTATTCATTAAAATAAGCGCCAATTATTAAATAGATTTCTCCTAAGTCTTGAAAAGACGAATTTAATCATTTTTATTAAATGATTATTAAAAACATTAGGTTAGCCCACGGGTTAGAGTAGTTGGTCTCAAGTCTCGGGTTTGCTCCCCGAGGTCTTGGGATCGACTCTCAAGCCCAGTATGAACCCCGTCACGGACACTAGGGGGGCGGTGCTGGTTATCCCGTGACCGTAGGGATTAGTCTCGCCTCCCGCTCACACCTCCCTGAACCAGTGTAAGGGTGGGCCGCTGAAGCGAGGGCAGCGAAAATGCGAGACCCAAAAAGAGCATTGGGTCGAATTTTATTGAAGAGGATATATATTTTGCAGTCAAGACAAATCGAACCATTATGAAAATGTTATTCTAATTTGTCTTTTGCTCTAAGCATTGGAGTTTGCAAACCTTAGGGTTTCTGGCAGACGATCGTTTCTGGAGAACGAAAACTCTTCAGAGATCAGGCAGACTGAGGCTGTGCAATACCAGCTGAAGCTTGCATTTCTTGGTGACTTCAGTCAGAGATTACAGATTGAGCTAATTAATTCATCCATTCAGGGTTTATCCATTTATCAGAGGGTTTGATCTTGGAGATTTCAATATTTGGCATTAGGCGCGATTCCCAAGACAAAGGTACGGCTGCATTAAATACAGCTGGCAGGCCGTACCAGTTGTAAACACGTCTTCCTTCCTGGCAAGCAAGACGCCTATCATTGCATGTTCAGTTTCCTTCTCTCTTTGGCGCACAGGCAAGTGGAATCAATCTTCAATCCTTTTACTCAGGAGAAGTTCATCATTAGCAAAGGCCGTACCAAATTTTACCTTGCTGCTGGGCCGTACTGTACTACACCAGCCAGAGCCGTACTATCTATCCAGAAGGATTTGCATTGTTTTCTCCATCTCCTGTCTCTGGCAAGGTTGGCGCCTAGGGTTCTAGAGTAGTCTTATCATTCTGAGCTCCAAGAGTGGTGTTCTGGAGATAGCCGTACAGTTTGCACATTTCCCAAGGCGGTTGTCATAAATCAGGTTTTCAATAAAATTCATTGTATTTCATTGTTTATTCAGATTTCTGTATTGTAAAAGCTCTGAGAAAATAATACAATGGTGCGCCCTTACTCTCTGAGCATATTTGAGCTTAATGCATGAAATTTAGAATTTATTTGAATTTATTAGCATTTATTGAGAAAATCGCAGCTCTTAGAAATTTGCCTGAAAACCTCAAAAATTACAAAAAAAACCAGAAATTGCAAAAACGACACAAAAACAGTTAGGGTTTCATTTTGAGAACCACCAGGGTTCTGACAGTGGTATCAGAGCACAGATCTCCTGCCATCCTGTGCTTTTTCAGTGCTTTTTCAGAATACAGTGCATTTTTGGGTTGCCTTTTATGAGCCAAGATATTATTCAGTATACCAGAGGTGTAGGGACAGGCAAAGACGAAGACTGGACAGGTCCTCCGATTCCAGAAGGTCAGACAATATCAGGAGTGCTTGGTTTCCACAGATCGGTTGGGGCGGGGAGTGGCGGTGTTGCAACCTAATGGCCGAGCGATGAGACTTCACCGAGAGGCTTCGCGGGGGATCTAGGAAAGGCGCATCGCGGTGAGTGATATCACTTGGAGTAAGTTTTAGGCGAACGACAATATGATGGATATGATGGAGTTGATGATGGAGTGCCTGATAGGCGATTAATGCGCCCACCGTACACTTCATGCAGTTGGGCAGACGGCGGGACCACACCCGGTGGATCCGACCATTGGCATCGGCCCGAGGCAGCCGTCACCGATCTATCCCGAGGAGGCGTAGGCAGGCCAGCCAGCCTACTTTCTTACCGGGGCTCCACAGACTCGAGGCCGAGCATCGGTGTTACATCATCGGGAGTTTCAGCCACGAATGGCATCGTGGGAGACTTGACGAGATTTCATGGCGAGTACATGTCTTTAGCGCCTGAGATCCGGCAGGCACTCACGTTTCATGAGTTTATAGATGTCTATAAACCCAGAGGAGGAGGTAGATTTGATCGTAGACCCCCACAGCATCAGCAGCAGCCACAGGTGAATAGGGATTTACAATATGCTGTGAGCAAGATTACACTGCCATATTTTGATGGGTCAGAGAAGACATCAGCTAGGTCATGGGTCCAGAAATTGGACAACTATCTGTCACTTAGGCCTATGCAGGAGGATGAGGCAATTAAATTTGCCACTTTACATCTGGACGGAGTAGCACATGATTGGTGGCACCACGGCATGTATACGTTAGGCCACCATGCGGTTAATACCTATCAGGAGTTCACTAGCAGACTGATAGAGAGATTTGATAAGAAGGATCCGGAACTGTATTTCAGAGAGTTGGCTCAGCGCAGACAGACAGGTAGCCTGGATTCGTACATTGGTGAGTTTCAGAGAGTTGCAGTTATGGTGACTAGCATTTCAAAGCGGAGACTCGTTATACTCTTCGTTGAGGGCTTGACAGAACCCATGAGAGGTTGGGTTAAGGCTTTTGACCCTCCCACTCTTCAGGAGGCGATGCAGAAGGCAAGGAGTATGGAGCTTGCTGCTCCGAAGAAACAATTTCAGCCTAAAACAAATAACTTGCCTGTCGAGGAGAGTCATACACCAGTTGCAGAACCAAAAAGGAAACCAGTTGCAAGAATTGATGATGCAACTCGGGAGGAATGCAGGAAGAAACAACTTTGTTATTGGTGCAAAGCACCCTACAGCAAGGAGCATGATTGTCCTTTGAGACCGAAGGGCAGAGCCAACCGCGCCATGTGGGTTTACTATGATGATGACGAGTCTGATGATTCAGACCAGCAGGTTGTTTCAGAACATGCAGAGGCCGGGAATGCCTCTACGGAGTTTGGGCCCGATGCCAACTTATCCCCGTTGGTATTATCTACTAGTGTACGGGATGACTCATTCAGGTTCAGGGGATTAGTGGAAGGACAGCGATGTATTGCTATGCTCGACACTGGAGCCACACACAATTTCATTGATGAGAGCTTCGTCAGCAGATGTAGACTCCAGACAGAGGATTTCGCTGGATTCAGAGTTCGGGTGGCAGATGGATATACACTCACTTGCACTCGACGGATTTGTAATCTCACTCTCATGCTGACTGATTATGAGTTGCAGGCAGACTTTTATGTAGTCAACCTGGGTGGGATGGATTTCGTGCTGGGTATGAGATGGCTGCAGGACATTAGTGTGTTCACCCTCAACTTGCCTAAAATGGAGATGAGATTTGAGGTACAGGGCAAGAAATATGTGTTGAGGGGGATTACAGATGGCAGCCTTCGTTCTATCTCTCTCGTTGGTGGGAAGAGCGAGAAGGTAGAGCAGGATTTTGCGCAGACCAGGCATGGTTATGCTCAGCACCCCGGGGGTTCTGAGGCAGTCGTTTGGGATCAGCCTAGTGGTTTGGTTCCGTTTGTGACCAATCCATTGTTTGAGACAGATGTTATATCTACATACGACAATCCGCTCTTTGAGTTTGATATGGGTAACTCACCTGATCCTGGTCTTGAGCAGAGTGACGATAGCGTTTGGGATCCTACTAGTGCACTAGGATTTCAGACTCAGCTCACGGAGGAGTATCACAGTGTGTATATGGTGCAGAGTGCATATAGCTTCGTGATTAATCCACATGTACACAAGTTGTTTCAGGTGCACAGTTCTAGCATGCACGTGCTTGATATGTTAGATGATAGTATATCTCGTGCAGTTTTAGGGGGTAAGTGTTGCTTGTCGTTTGACTTGCCTCCTTCTGAGTTTCTTGATCCTATGCCGGACCGCACTGAGGTTAATAGGGAATGGTATTTTATTCTTGCTGATCAGTTGTGGGAGTTACAGGAGTCAGTGGTGACCAGCAGGAACATTGTCCAGTACTTCCCATGGGATCCAGGTGGTGCAGTGCAGCTGTATTTGCAGAGATTGCTTGAGGACAAGCAATTTCAGGGAGGGCGGACTGTCATGTCCCCGTTTTAGGTGACACTGTTTGTCGAGGAGTTAGCCTATAATTTCGATCCTCGTAGGCTGACAGGTTGTGCAGAGGATCATCGGAGGCAATTACTCAGTGTTTGGTAGCTCCAGTTTGCAGTTGTGTCAGGTTGGGCCTTCGCAGAATCTTCCAGAGTGCTTTTTCAGGAACTTTCTATTTTTAGAAAGTTAGGCCAGGCGGAAGCTGCTATTTCGGGCAGGGCACCTGGTTCAACCTTTCAGCTCAGAATCGACCCAGTTTAGCAGTTTGATGATCAAACGGAGGAATAAGGGATATTTAATGCATTATTGAATATTTAATAATTTGACCTTATATTAAAGTCACTTAATTGAAATATTAAATTATTTAATTAATTTGGCCTGTTATAAAGTATTTAATATACTTTATAATAAAGTATTAATTTTTGATTTAATGAATATTTATTATTCATTAAAATAAGCGCCAATTATTAAATAGATTTCTCCTAAGTCTTGAAAAGACGAATTTAATCATTTTATTAAATGATTATTAAAAAAGAGCATTGGGTCGAATTTTATTGAAGAGGATATATATTTTGCAGTCAAGACAAATCGAACCATTATGAAAATGTTATTCTAATTTGTCTTTTGCTCTAAGCATTGGAGTTTGCAAACCTTAGGGTTTCTGGCAGACGATCGTTTCTGGAGAACAAAAACTCTTCAGAGATCAGGCAGACTGAGGCTGTGCAATACCAGCTGAAGCTTGGCATTTCTTGGTGATTTCATCCAGTCAGAGATTATTGAGTTATTTTAGCAGAGATTCACAGAGAACATCATCTGGCAGTAAAGGCGTATTTTTTTCAGAGAATCATTCAGTATTAGACTTGGCACATTTTCCAAAGGTACGGCTGCATTAAATACAGCTGACAGGCCGTACCAGCTGTAAACACGTCTTCCTTCCTGGCAAGCAAGACGCCTATCATTGCATGTTCAGTTTCCTTCTCTCTTTGGCGCACAGGCAAGTGGAATCAATCTTCAATCCTTTTACTCAGGAGAAGTTCATCATTAGCAAAGGCCGTACCAAATTTTACCTTGCTGCTGGGCCGTACTGTACTACACCAGCCAGAGCCGTACTATCTATCCAGAAGGATTTGCATTGTTTTCTCCATCTCCTGTCTCTGGCAAGGTTGGCGCCTAGGGTTCTGGAGTAGTCTTATCATTCTGAGCTCCAAGAGTGGTGTTCTGGAGATAGCCGTACAGTTTGCACATTTCCCAAGGCGGCTGTCATAAATCAGGTTTTCAATAAAATTCATTGTATTTCATTGTTTATTCAGATTTCTGTATTGTAAAAGCTCTAAGAAAATAATACAATGGTGCGCCCTTACTCTCTGAGCATATTTGAGCTTAATGCATGAAATTTAGAATTTATGTGAATTTATTAGCATTTATTGAGAAAATCGCAGCTCTTAGAAATTTGCCTGAAAACCTCAAAAATTACAAAAAAAAACAGAAATTGCAAAAACGACACAAAAACAGTTAGGGTTTCATTTTGAGAACCACCAGGGTTCTGACAAAACAAGTGCACACAATTGTTGAAGAAAGATGGAACAAAATGACAAATCCATTACACCTTCTTGCCTTTGCATTGACTCCAAAATACTACAGCAGTCAGCTTCTTTCATAGTGTTGGCGTTTAAATTCGCACCTCTGGAATGCATATTTGAAACAGACAGCTATGCACAGATAAACTGCTCTTCAAATTAGGAGGGGAAGCTCCCTCTTGTTGATGGTGTTTGAAAGAAAGTAAACTAAGACTAAGTTGCCTATCTTTTTTATCAACTTAGAGCACAAGGTTTATTAAACACAAATGCCGCAGCTGAGATTTTTTGTTTTAAGACCTTCAACTACGACTAACTTAAACTAAAGATGTTTCTAACTTCTCGAGTAATAGCAGAGCAAGAGAAACTAGAAATGAACAAGGTAGACTTTCTGACAAAATACTTCAATAAACTTTCTCTCAACAAACATCTACACACTTCAATGCAAGTTGAAATCAAAATCATAAAAGTAGAACATAAATAACGGAAATCTGAGATTTTGGACCACGGCAAAGGAGGCTCGTGATTTTATTACTCAAATCTCTGGAACAAAACTCACTTCTAACATGCCTAGAACAAGAAATTGCAACTAAAGAGGCTTGCAATCTTATTCTTACACAATAGAAACAGTAATCACACTAACTCCTTCTTGACTAAAGAGGCTCAACAATTTGCTTATCACAACACAATTGAACAACACTTTGAATAACAAACAGAAGGCACAATAGGCTCAACGTTTTGTTATCACTAGCATGGTTTTAACAAAGTGAACTGAAACTGAATAACAACTTGCTGCAATACAGGCTCGCAATTTGCTATCACAATAACCGTTAAAGAAACTAATGAGCAAAGGCTCTTATTTATAGAGAAGCGGAGGAGTAGGGAACCCTAAAATCTCCTTGCTTTCTCAATCTAGGGCTTGCTCAGCAAGCAAGCTTTATTACTAAATCTAGAAAGAAGATAACATCTAACACCTAAGAAAGCAGAAAAAGCAGGAAACGCCAACTATTACATTTTATCTTCTTTCTCTTCTCAAAGAATGGATAAGGTTCATTCCAAGAATAGAAAGAAAGCGAGAAAGAAAGCTTCTAGAAGAAAGTTGCTTTAAAGTTCAATCACATCTGCTAGAAAATTAGAAACTGTGTGCCGATTCGGTGCATCTATTTCATCAATAGCAAAACACCGCTTTTCTAGAATATCTTCAGCATCTGCAACAGATCTCAGGAAATCTTCAACCTCATTGGCCACTTTCTCAAACTTTGCATCGAAGTGAGACTTGGCAGAGTCTTATGTTTTTCTTTCATTCACTTCAATACAATCTTCTTGTTGTATTTTTCCTTGTGCATCTCCCATATCCTTTCACATTCACCCTTTGAGATAGCGACGCTTTCAGGCCATGGGGGAATGGAAAAACACTTCTCGATCATATCAGGCTTCAGACTGCAAATTAATCTGCCATCAACTGACTGGATCTCCCTTGTAGTCGGGTTGTAATGCTTGATGCAAGCGATTACAAACTCAAGACTCTGAATTGATATAGGAATAGATGCTGCTGCGAGGAGTCCACAATGTCCCAGGTTCCTGATTGAGGTATTGCCTGCGCTCTCCAAGGCATGTAGATCGAACACAGGCTTGACGTGATGCAAGTCTGTCTCAGTTGTTTTGATATAATCATGATAAAGAGCTGATTCAGTCTTGAAAACATTGGGAGTGTACTCCATTTCGGAAAACTTTGAAGAACGACTGTAAACTTGCCTAGGTGCAAACAAGTCTTGAGCAATTTCTATTTTTAGAATGCTGATTTTCTTGATCCAATTGACAAATTTTTGGATAAAAATTTCTAAGATATGGGTTTTGCTCAAAATTTCGTTGCAAGACAACCTAGATCGTTCGTTTTTGAAAATTTTGAATTTTACCTGAAAAAGCAGCAAACCCTAATTTCTTCAATTTTCCCCAAATAAAGCTGGCACCTAGGTTTTATTCAGAATATGATTAGAAATAGACGCAGTTGATTAGATTTGTAAAACCCTGATGGCTGATCGAAAAACCAGCCAACCTTAGGATTTGGAATTTTCTTCAAAAAAAGCTGTGACATGGGTTTTCTTCAGAAGACTGATTTAAGAGGACCCAGATGATTGAAAACTGAATGCACTGAGGATTTCACTGACATGCAAAATAAAAGCAGCTGCTGCAACTTGATGAAGTTCTTGAAAATTTCCTTCAAAAGATTGAAGTGAAAAGACCCAGATGATTGAAAACCGAAAACATTGGCCTTCTCTTCGAAAAGTCTGATCTTATAAATGAAAAAGCTTGAAAAAGCAAGGGTTTATGTTGCTCATCTGAAAAATATGATGAAAAACCAGCAAGCTAAGCACTTGAATCTTGAAAAATTTCTTCAAACTTGCTGCTCCAACTTTCTCCTTTGGAGTGCTACCTACAAAATAATGAAAATTACATGAAAGAAAGATGTTAAATAGACTTAGGGTTTTGTTTTTACTTCGCTTTCTTTTGGTTTTATTTCGAAAGCCCTAAAATCTCTATTCAATGCACTTGGACGCCATCTTCTTTCACTTGCAATTTTGAAACTTTTGAAAACTTCGGAAAACTTTCTAAGGCATGACAAGTTGGGTGCCCATCTTCTCCAAGGGCGCCTACTTTATCCAGTGTTAGTCAAATTGTGATATCTTCAACTTTTCTTCATTTTGACCTCCTACTTCGCCTCTGATTTCTCGTTTGTAGATTGATTTGACAGGCGAGCTGAAAGATCCACGGCCGAGCCAGACTGATTCTACGGAGGATGTTCTGGAAGTGCTTCTGGCTAAAAACTTGATCTCGACCTCCGAATTCATAGGTGCCTTTTCCTTCCAGGGGCGCCCATTTTGTCCAGAGTTAGCCATTTTTATCTGACTTCAAATTTCTTCATCGACTCTTCTTCTATAGATGATCTCATTGAATCTAGAGCTCCAAACGTCGGATTGTTTGCTTATTGTGCTCATTGCGAAGCTGACGAAGAATCAGAAGGGATCTTCTGGGAGAGATTATGTCAAAAAGTGGATTTTGACCCCTCAAAAGTTTGGGCGCCCATCTTGGCTAGGGGCGCCAATGTTCACCAGACTTAGTTTATTTTTTCACTTTTTGTGTTCATTTCTGAACTTTGAAATTCAGCTCTTGCCAGACCCCCTGTTCAGTTTCTTGCATCTTGCGACTGCGGCCTCCGATAGACGTGCTGGATATCTCATTGTAGAGTTAGATCGATTGCAAAGAGATCGCGTTAGACATACTTCTCTAAATTCATCCATTTGAGCCCTTGAAAACTTGGGCGCCTTTCTTCACCTGGGGCACTCAAACCTTCCAGACTTAGTCAAATTTCATTTGATTTTCTTCAAAGTTTGAAACCTTCATTCCGCAACTTTGACTTTGGTCTGAATTTGTCGAAAGACGACCAGTCAAATGATCTGACGGAGACAGACGTGTCGAAGCCGGTTGAACACTAAAGAGATCACGCATATTTTCCAACCCTAACTACTGAGTTAGGTGCCTCAAAAAGCTGGGCGCCCTTCTTCACCAGGGGCGCCCACTTTATCCAGACTTAGTCAAATTCTAATAACTTTCATTTTCTCTTGTTCTAACCTTAGTTTGGATACCTCCGTTCAACGCTGAATTCTTGATGATTGGACTATCCGTTGACTACACTGTCGAACTCACTACAGAGCTGGCAGAGAACTGAGCAACTTTGACTGGATGCCTAAACCCTAATTTTATCTTCTAAATGCCCTAAAAAGATGGGCGCCCTTCTTCACCAGGGGCGCCCAAACTCACTAGTGTTAGAAAATTTTCATCATTTCTCAATTTCTTTCTCGTTCTCGTGCTCGTTCATGAATTCTCCTTCTGTCGAATGCTTGAGTGTTGAATCTGACGCCTGGCAGCTAAATGACCTCCATTAATGACCTCGAAGCTCCTGGTATGCTTCTGAAAAAGCAGAATAGACCCAGTAGGGCAAAACTGATAATTTTGAGATTCTGACTACACTAGCCTGGTATGGACATATTTTGAGCCAATCAAAATCAGTTTGGACCCTGTCCGACCAACTTTCTATTTTTAGAAAGTTTTGCCAATATCCATTTCCAAAGAAACCCAAAAAAACCCAGAAAATGTTACTAATTTTAGAAATTTTCTAAGCATAGCAGTTTTCCTAAAATTTAGGGATGAAAAACTGAGATCTGGGTTTTGTAGATTAAGTTGCTCTTAGCAGACCCAGATCGTCAAATTTTGACAATTTTGCGTTTTAACCCCTCATGCAAGACACGCACACCCAAATTTTGACCTTTTTGACTGATTTAACAAGACTTTTACTCATTGATTCAAAATATCTGAGTGTAATAAAAATTTTAATTTTGGGGTACAACATTGGCTCTGTTTGGGGACCATGGCGAATACTTACGGCATAGGAGAACCATAGAATCTCTGGAGTTTTAGCATAGACCAGTGCCTTATCCATTAGGTATCAAAGTCAGCATCATTTCCTAATCACCTATTTGCAAGACTTTCCTTATTCACCTAAAACCGGACTTCCTAAAAATCACCTAATAGTTGGACTTCCCTACTAATCACCTGAAACAAGACTCCTAATCACCTAAAACACGACAAGACTGTTACGGAAAGGGGAAATACAAAACGAAAACATCACGAAAAACAAGGAAAAATTTTTTTTACAAAGATTGTTCTTGAGAAAACTTACTACAACCCCGAAGGGACGAAGTGCTTCAGGTACTGCCCGCTGTGTGGTAGAGGGAGGAGGCTTCCATCCAAGCATGAGAGAATATACGTGTTCTCTCCTGCAGGCTCGTAAATCTTGAGAGGTCCTAGCCACAAGGAATCAAATTTTTCGTGCATTCCCTTGGGCTCATGTCTCTTATCCCATAAAAGAACTTGATCTCCCACCTCGAAATCTCGTTGGCGAGCTTTCTTGTCAAAAATTTTCTTCACTCGCTCCTGGTGCTGAGTGATTCTATCTACTACCTCCACCCTTTCTTCTTGAAGCTTGGTCAGGTATAAGATGCGCTTCTGGATTGGATCTGTGAATTCTTTGTCTTCTATTTCGGTTGCTAGTTGTAAGGCGGACAACTCCAATGTGATAGGTATCATTGCTTCTGTACCATATAGCAAGATAAAGGGTGAGGTACCAATGGCTCTCTTTGGAGTAATTCTATCGGCCCAGAGAGCATCATAAAGTTTCTTGTGCCAAGTTCGTTGACTGGAATCAACCAACTTGCGGATGATTGTGACAATGTTCTTGTTTGATGATTCAGCTTGTCCATTACCTTGCGGGTAATAATCTGATTAATGAGATAAGGTAATGATGTGATCAAAACAGAACTCCATTAGCTCCTCAAATGGGAAACACGTTGCGTTATCTGTCACAATTTTGCGAGGCACTCCAAAGCACGTGACAATGTTTTCTTTTAAGAACTCACACACGACCTCGGACGTAGCTCACTTGGTAGGAATGGCTTCAACCCATTTAGTGAAATAATCAGTGGCCGTAAGGACATAAATATACCCCTTACTAGATCGTGGGTTGATAGGACCAATAAAATCTAAACCCCATTGTTGAAATGGAGCGTCTATAACAACTAGCCTGAGAGGAGCAGCTGCTACCTTCGCCTTGCCAACAAACTGTTGACACAACTGACATTTGTGCACCCACTCATATGCATCGCAGAACATGGTCGGCCAAAAGAACTGTGCCCGCAAGATTTTAAAAGCTTGTCACCTTTGAAGAAAAGTGACCACCGCATGCTTGATTGTGGAAGGCTTCCAGCAAGCGCCGTTGTTGATCTTTGGTAACACAACAAAAATGTTCCGTCAAGCCCCCGCTTGTACAAAACATTGTTGATAACATAATTCTGCGCTTTCAGCTTTAGCGTTCTCTTTTGTTGCTTGTTTAGGTGATTTGGAGTATCACCATAAGTCAGGTAATACCATATTGAAATATTCTGAGCCAATTTTTCCAATTTTTTCAACTCAACAACAAGAATCCGTTAGGGTGAGTTAAATCAAATCAGCAGTTACAAATAACTCGTTGCCAAGAATGCGCACTCAATCTCAACAAGAGAGAGGCTGTCATATGGCAAGAGGATCGTCAGTGCCTTAAACAAAATGCAACTGAAGGTAACTCTAACCAAGAATGTGTCCGCAAAGGACGAGCATATGGTCAGAGGATCTCAAAGCGTGCTGAAAGGTAACTCTAACCAAGAATGTGTCCGCGAAGGGCGATCATATGGTCAAAGGATCTTCTACCACTACAAGTGTTGAAAGCAAACTCAACACCAAGTATGTGCTACCCAATCCAGTATGGAAATGAGGCGACCATATGGCGGAGATAAAAGGAAATACAATGCAACTTCAGAATGTAAAGTAGTTATTACAAAACATGATAAGCAAGATCAGAGAGATGCTGACAGTACTACTGTTCAGCTTACAATATTAAGAGAAATCGCCTGCCAAGAGCATAGAATTAGAGCAATTAAGCGTGCATCAAAAGGGAGGGTTCTCCGTGCTAATCAAGAATGCCATGACTGATTTTTTCACTCAAATACCAAACTGAAGATTCTGATTTAGACAGATCTGCACTTTTAAAATGTAAACCAGCAACCTAATACCACACAAAAATGATCATATCTCTCTCACAACTCATCCAATTGACGTGAAACGAAATGCAATATACCCTAATAATGAAGGCGACCAAGATAGAGCACTGAAAACCAATCAAAAGACCCTATATTATTTATGCACGATTTTCAAGGCAAGGATAGATGGTACGGCCCTCAAGGAAGGGCGATTTGCCTTTAAAAATTACAGCCTTCACTAAAAAAATCTGCAACTTGGGGAAAAGGGTCGCCCCTCCCAGATAAAGAGATATAGACAGTACCCAGAATGATTCTTTTTGTATTTTTTGACTTGTGATTAAAAACAACAATCAGCTATGAAGAAAAATGCAATTCCAAAATCTCACTAATATGCATAAAACTGAACTACAAAACCACACAATGACTACAATGCAGAAATCCCACTACAAATCACTCAAACTACACTATCTCACCACTAGTCGCTATCGCTCAAGCGAAAAGCAATGCCCAGCTAGGAGGCTTACATTCCTTGAAGCAATCCCACAGCCAATCTGGCAGCATAACATTCCTGTAGACAAAAGATGATAAAGTGAAGACCCAAGGCTCCTTTTTATAAATTGTGAAGACCCTTCCAGAAGCTTCAAGAAACCCTAATCCTTTTCCCTCCAAAAAAAGGCGTCACTTTCTTCAAGGCTCATTCTTTGACTTAAATGAAATTCATCTCTTCAATAGGCATCCAACTTAAGCTTTAATTTGACCTTAGATAATTATAAAATTACCTCAATGATGGCGCCACCCCTTAAGGACCACCTTTTAATACAACATTAAGTTAAGAGATTAGGCCAAGGGGGTAATATAACATTAAAATATAATGTTATTTAAATGAAATGAACTTATCTCTCTGAAGATGCATCCCAAGGCCAAAATTGAACAAACCAACTGAGTCGACTGAAGAGGAAAGTCAACTGTGCCAAGACCAATGGGACCACTGCCAGAAATAAAATTTACTAAAAATAGTAAATTCCAAAAAGTGCTTGGAATACCAAGAAAATTACATCACTGCGAAGCCCACAGAAAACCCAAAAGGAATCCGCAGTTCAATCACCAATTCACGAGCAACAACAACCTCCACACAAGAAACCCTAATCAAACCGTCCAAGTAGCCTACGGGTCTCCAAAATAGGCCAACGGTCATCTGAGAAGATCATGCTCGAGAAGGGGACATTACACATATCTCGGTAAACCATTCTCCCAAAGATTCAATCAGTAAGACCATTGGAAGATCCTCTTTCATTTCAGGTTCAATTTGAGGTATACCTTTGGCGTGAAACTTCTTATCTCCATCTTCTGCTATCAACTGACAAAGGCCTCTCCCGCGGACAAGTTTAGTCGGCTTGATCTCCAAGTCATACTCTTGCACCTTCGCACCCAGTTACCTCTGTTGGAGCCCATCTCCTGTTGAGTTAACACGCTTTTCACTGCTGGATCTGTGACATACACAATGGTGTGAGAATTTAAGATATATAATCTGAAATTCTTTACAGCTCGAACCACTGCATAAGCATTCTTTTCAATTTGAGAGTATCTTGATTCACTGTCCTTGAAACTGCAGCTCATGAAAGCTATTGGAGATTCAGTTTCTTCATTTAACTTCTATGTCAGAATGGCAGACAGAGTATGCTCTGATGCATAGCAATAAAGGATAAATTATTTTTCAAAATCAAGACGGACTAGCACTGGAGCTCGACTGATGGCTTCTTTAATTGTTGCAAACGCCTTCTTGCCT
Source organism: Sequoia sempervirens (assembly GCA_007258455.2). Lineage (NCBI taxonomy): Eukaryota > Viridiplantae > Streptophyta > Pinopsida > Cupressales > Cupressaceae > Sequoia > Sequoia sempervirens. Next base: position 21,828 of record VDFB02363256.1, read on the forward strand.
TCCTCTGTCCATTTGAAAGCTGTCTTCTTCTTCATCATAGCAGAAATATCTTTAGTCAACTCAGAAAAATCTGGTACAAATCTTCATATGAAATTTACCTTACCAAAGAAAGAGTGTACCCCTGTTCTGCTTGTTGGAAGAGACAAACTTCTGATACCTTCGACTAGGCTCGGGTCAATTTGAGTTCCCTCCTTGGAGACGATGTGACCAAGCAACTTGCCTTCCGTCACCTCGAAGATAGACTTTTTGGGATTCAGCGATATTTTGTGGTATCTGCATCTCTCGAAGACCTTCCCTAGATGTGAAAAATGATCTCGTATCTTCGAGAAAACAATGAGGTCGTCTAGATAGACAACAATGACTTTATTCTTCAAGTCTCCAAATGCCAAATCCATGGCTCTCTGAAATGTAGCACCGGCGTTGATGAGGCCGAAGGGCATTCTTTCATAAGCAAATGTACCCCACGGGGTTGTGAATGTCGTCTTGAATTGATCTTCTTCAGCTACTACAATTAGATTGAAACCAGAAAAACCATCCAATAAGGACAGCATCTCTGAACCAGTAACCATCTGCAAGGTGTGCTCCATGATTGGCAAAGGATAATTATCATTAAGCGATGATGAATTTAAGTTCCTGAAATCAACACAAATTCTGATTTCTCCGTTCTTGCGCACAGGAACTATATTTGACACCCAGGTGGAATGATGAATCGGAAAGATGATCTTTGCATTCACCATCTTCTGGATCTCCGCATAGATCGTATCTTGAATCCGCGGATTATAGTGTCTTTGCTTTTGCCTGAAGGGCTTCACTTCAGGTTGAAGAGGAATTGTGTGAGACAACTCTCTTGGTGTTAAAACTTTCAAATCTTCATATGACCAGGCGAAGACATCTCGGTATTGCTTGAACAAAGAGATAAACCTCTCGCTCTCCTCTGCAGTGCATCTCGGTATTTATAGACAAGCAGAGGAGTAGGGAACCCTAAAATCTCCTTGCTTTCACAATCTAGGGCTTGCTCAGCAAGCAAGCTTTATTACTAAATCTAGAAAGAAGATAACATCTAAAACCCTAGAAAGCAAAAAAAAACAGGAAATGCCAACTATTACATTCTATCTTCTTTCTCTTCTCAAAGAGTGGATAAGAATCATTCCAAGAATAGAAAGAAAGCAGGAAAGAAAGCTTCTAGAAGAAAGCTGCTTTAAAGCTCGATTACATCCGCTAGAAAATTAGAAACTATGTCCCAGTTCAGTGCATCTATATCAAGCTTTAGACTGCAAATCACTTTAGTACAATCTTCTTGTTGTATTTACCTTATGCATCTCCCATATTCTTTCACATTCACCCTTTGAGATAGTAACGCTTTCAGGCCATGGGGGAATGGAAAAACACTTCTTAATCATATCAAGCTTTAGACTGCAAATCAATCTGCCATCTGTTGACTGGATCTCCCTAGTAGACAGGTTGTAATGCTTGATGCAAACGATTACAAACTCAAGACTCTGAACTGATATAGGAATTGACGCTGCTGCGAGGAGTCCAGAATGTCCCAGGTTTCTGATTGAGGTGTTGCCTGTGCTCTCTAAGGCGTGTAGATCGAACATCAGCTTGATATAATGTAAGTTTGTCTCAGCCGTTTTGATGTAGTCATGATAGAGAGCTGATTCAGACTTGAAAACATTGGGAGTGTACTCCATTTTGAAAAACTTGAAAAATGACTATAAACTCGCCTTGGTTCTGACAAGTCTTGAGCAATTTCTATTTTTAGAATGCTGATTTTCTTGCTCCAACGGACAAATTTTTTTGAAAATTTTTCTGAGATATGGGTTTTGTTTAGAGATTCGTTGCAAGACAACCCAGATCGTCCATTTTTGAAAATTTTGAATTTAACCTGAAAAAGCAGCAAACCCTAATTTCTTCAATTTTTCACTGAAAAAGCTGGCACCTGGGTTTCGTTCAGTATATGATTAGAAATGGACCTAGTTGATTAGATTTGCAAAACCCTGATGGCTGATCGAAAAATCAGCCAACCCTAGGATTTGAATTTTTCTTAAAAAAAGCTGTGATATGGGTTTTTCTTCAGACGACTGATTTGAGATGACCCAGATGATTGAAAACTGAATGCACTGAGGATTTCACTAACATACAAAATAAAAGCAGCTGCTGCAACTTGATGAAGTTCTTGAAAATTTCCTTCAAAAGATTGAAGTGAAAAGACCCAGATGATTGAAAACCAAAAACCTTGGCCTTCTCTTCGAAAAGTCTGATCTTCTGAATGAAAAAGCTTGAAAAAGCAAGGGTTTATGTTGCTCATCTGAAAAATATGATGAAAAACCAGCAAGCTAAGCATTTGAATCTTGAAAAATTTCTTCAAACTTGCTGCTCCAACTTTCTCCTTTGGAGTGCTACCTGCAAAATAATGAAAATTACATGAAAGAAAGATATTAAATAGACATAGGGTTTTGTTTTTACTTCGCTTTCTTTTGGTTTTTATTTCAAAAACCCTAAAATCTCTATTCAATGCACTTGGACACCATCTTCTTTCACTTGCAATTTTGAAACCTATGAAAACTTCGAAAAAATTTCTAAGGCATGAGAAGTTGGGCGCCCTTCTTCTCCAGGGGCACCTACTTTATCCAGTGTTAGTCAAATTGTGATATCTTCAACTTTTCTTCATTTTGACCTCCTACTTCGCCTTTGATTTCCCGTTTGTAGATTGATTCGAA
>VDFB02363258.1:0-27343 GCA_007258455.2 Sequoia sempervirens
ATCTCCTAGATTCTTGGAATGTGTTCAACAACACTAAGATTAGGATGAGATTAATATTTGATGAAATAATCATGATTATTCACATTTGTAATTAATTCTAAATGTAAGAATCATGTGAGGGCATCCATAGTAAGTTTCTAAATAATAGGGGCACATGGGACACCCAAATGGTAAGGTGAAACTCACCTTGTGTTCAATTAACTATACGGAGTAATAGTTAACACTTCTGAATACATGCAGATATCCTAGGAGTTAGGATTTCATGTTTGCATGCTTGAAGTTTAGTTAAGTTAAGTTCAGATCAGTTCAGTTCAATTTAGTTCATAATTAGTCTAGTTTAGTTTAGTTCAATTCAGTTTAGTTTAGTTCAGTTATGGTTCAGTTGTCTTCAGTTAGTTTTAGTTGTATGTTAGTTAACTTTAGTTAACATGGAATGCATGACTAATAACATTGAGTTTTATGACAGATAACAAGGACTACCTCCATTTAACAGGGGATGATCATTCTTTGGGAATGGTGTTGAGTAAATGTTTCAGTTAACAATAAATCACTTGGAGCTAACTTGTGCGCCCAAGATGCTTTCTTGGAATTAACTCCAATGCATGATAAGATATTTCTGAAGGATCTGTTAAGTGGGACCCTCTTTTGGGTGCCATCTTTGAGGAAGAGCTTTGTAATTATCACCAAAGTGAAGGATGAGTTGTAGCTTTAGTTTGGGACACCCAAATGGGTAAAGCACATGTTCTAAGCTTTGGTCTTCATGGTAGAACTCAACTTGAAGCAATATGGTGTACCTTTTCAAGGGCTTGAGCTTGTGCATTGTAATTATCACCATTTGGAGATTACAAGGTTGCATATTCTCTCTATATCTCATTCAAGTTGAAGAGAGTTTTCATATTGGTTATTGCAGGTGTAAAGAAGATTGACAAAGATAGAAGAAGCATTCTCAAGCAAGAATTGGAGCTATTGTAATTCAGAGATTGAATAATAGAATAATTCTTGGTGGAGTTTTTTTCCCAAAAGGGATTCTCAATGGTACATCTTGTGTGATCTTTCTAATATCCTGTCTAGTTCTTCTATCAACTTCTCTCTTCATTCTATAATAGTAAAATGAATTAATCAAGATAATCACCCACAAAGAATATATGTAACAAAGAAAGAGCTTACCTAGATCAGCAATATTAAAGTTTTACAAAGTATTAAGGTAAGAAAACACCTCATTTTTCAAGATTTGGTATCAGAGCTGAGGTTGGGTAGAGTATTGGGATGCCATTGTCTTAAATTTTGAAGGATTTTTTGGCTTAGTGGGAGCTCTTATTATTTTAGTAATTTTTTGATTTTGGAATTAAGTTTTTGTTACAATGAATTCAAGGTTAGATATTGAAAAGTTCAATGGTTCTAACTATGAAATGTGGAAATTAAAATGGAAGATCTTCTTGAAGAAAGAGATCAATGGTTACTGGTTAATAATGAGACAAAGAATCCTACAACTATGTCAGATGAAGATTGGGCTAAGTTAGATAAAAAGGAAAGAGGAACAATTAGATTGTGTCTTACTGATGCTATTCTTTTAAATGTTTCAGTGGAAACCAGTGCATATAAATTATGGAAAAGAATATGAGACATTTATGAAGCAAAGAGTCTAACAAATAAGTTGTATCTGAAAAAGGAAATTATATTCATTGAAAATGAAAGATGGTGATTCAGTAGCACAAAATTTAAATACTTTCAATTTAATTCTCATTCAGTTAGCATTCGTAGATGTAAAGCTTGAGGATGAGGATAAGTGCATTTTATTGCTTTTCTCTTTACCAAATTCTTGGGAAAATATAATAGTTGCAATTAGTGGTAATGGTGCATATCCAAAGATGGACAACATCATTCTTACTCACCTATTAGAGGAGATGAGGATGAAATCTAAAACTGGCTCCCAAGATGCCTTGTTTGTAAGAGGTAGGCCTAAAGAGAAGGAATCTAAAGCAGACAAGAAAGGAAAGGGTAAGTCTAAAGGACAGTCAAAAACCCCTGGAAAGAATAAGGTAAAGTGTTGGAATTTTAGAAAAATTGGACATATTAAAAAGGATTGTAAGAGCAAGAAGAAGAGTACTGATGCTTCTATAGAAAAATCCGATGATAGTAATGATGCATTAGTCATTTCTTCTAATACTGTTGTTGATAACTCTTGGCTTCTTGATTTAGGTTGCTCCTATCATATGACTCCTAGAAAGGAGTGGTTCTCTAAGTATACTGCATATGATGGAGGAGATGTATTCTTTGGAGACAACAACACAACAAAATTTGTTGGCAAAGGAGAGGTAAAATTGTGTTTTAGTGATCATAGTGTTAATACCCTTGATGATGTTTTACATATTCTAGGACTTGCAAGGAATCTACTTTCTGTCTCTAAGTTTAATGATTCTGGAATGCATGTGACATTTGACAAAGGTGGTTGTAGGTTGGTGAAAGAGAATATGGTGGTTGCTAAAGGATCTCAGATTGGGACTTTGTTTAGGTTGAATACCTCCAATGTAAATATTTTATCAAATGTAAATGAAGCTGAAAATACATGTATGCTATGTCACCATAGATTGGGCCATATAGGTGAAAAAGGTCTTAGGACCATTCTTAATAAAATTTTTGTTACGGTAGTCCTAATTATAATATTGGAAAAAATGACTTTTGTGAGCACTGTGTGTTTGGAAAGCAATATAGATCTAAAATTACTAGTGGTACAAATAGAGCTAAAATATTATTAGAGATTATTCACTCAGATGTAATGGGTCCTGTGGCTATTGAATCTATTGGAAAATATAGATACTATGTCACATTTATTAATGATATCTTAATATACTCTTGGATATATTTTATGCATACAAAATCTGATGTGTTTAATAAGTTTAAGGAATTTAAGGCTTTGGTTGAGAAACAATCAGATCATAAGATAAAAGTGTTGATGGTGAGTATTGTTCTAAGGAATTTGATGATTATTGTAAGCATGCAGGAATAGTGAGACATAAAACTACTTCATATACACCTCAACAAAATGGAGTAGCAGAAAGGATGAACCAAACCTTAAGGGAAAGAGCTAGGAGTATGTTAATTAGTGCTAAGCTTGAACAGTCCTTATGGGCTAAAGTGGTATGTACTTCTTGTTATTTAATCAATAGATCCCCTAGTTCATCTATTGAAGATAAAACTCCTTATGAGATGTGGTTAGGTAAGAAACCTAGTGTTGCACATTTAAGGATCTTTGGTTGTGAGGATTTTGTTCACGTGCCTCAAGAAAAGCATTCTAAATTGGATCTTAAAGCACAAAAATGCATATTCATAGGTTATGGTGAAAATGTAAAAGGTTACAAGCTTTGGAATCCACTAACAAGAAAAGTTTCTTTATCTAGAGATGTTATTTTTAGGGAATTTAGAGCTTATTCAGGAGAAGAACAACCAAAGGAAAAGGATAATTCTCGAACAGTGCATTTTGAGACAAATACTGAGAAGCAACAAGCTGTATAGGTTGAAGAACAAGTGGATGAATCACAAGAAGATAGTTCAGAGAGTTCTTCTAAAATAGAGGCTCAAGATGAGCATATTGAGGAACCTGAAGAAAATCCTTTAAGGAGATCCACAAGACAACGTAATCCCGTTGATAGGTATAGCCCACCTAATTTTTGTTGTATTTTTTCTTTAATGAGTACTAATGCTGAACCCAGTTCTTATAGGGAAGCTTTGTCCTTAGATGAGAACAAGCTTTGGTCACAAGCTATGCATGAGGAAATGGAATCCTTGGATACTTGTGACATTTGGGATTTGAGAGTTTTCCCAAAGATAGAAAGGCCATTGGATGTAAATGGATCTTTAAAAAGAAGATTGGTGCAGATGGTAATCTTGAAAGGTACAAGGCTAGATTAGTAGCCAAGGGCTACTTCGAGAGAGATGGAGTTGACTTTAATGAAATATTCTCTCCTGTTGCTAAATTAACTTCTATTAGATTCTTCTTATCTATTATTGTTTATGATTTTGAAATTGAGCAAATGGATGTGAAAATTGCTTTTTTGCATGGGAATCTTGATGAGGAGATTTATATGAAGCAACCTGAAGGTTTTATTGTAAAAGGAAAAGAAGAATTGGTTTGTAGGTTAAAGAAATCTTTATATGGATTGAAAAAATCACCCAAAATGTGGTACCAAAAGTTTGATTTTTTCACATTAAAAATTGGTTATGATAGGAGTGAGGAAGATCATTGTGTTTATATAAAAATTATTGATGATCGAATTTTAATTATTATCTTGTATGTTGATGACATGTTGTTTATTGGTAATAGCAAGGTAATGATCAGAGAATTGAAAGCACAAATCTTGATCACATTTGAGATGAAAGATCTAGGGGCTGCAAAATATATCCTCGGTATGGAGATCAATAGAGACAGAGGTAACAAAAAGCTTTGCTTTAGTCAGAGTAATTATGTTGATACTATTTTGAAAAGATCCAACATGCAGGATAGTAAACTAGTTAATATTCCTTTACCAATTGGCATGAAGTTAAGTTTAGATATGAGTCCTAAATCTGATTTTTATTTTGAGGAAATGTCTGAAATTACATATGCTAGTGAAATTGGTAGTTTAATGTATGCAATGGTCTATACGAGACCAGATATAGCACAAGTAGTGGGAGTTCTTAGTAGGTTTATGTCTAACCCTGGTAAAGAACATTGGAATTATGTTAAGAGGGTATTCAGATATTTACGAGGGAATTCAGATTACTATTTAGTTTATCATGGTTCTAATAATATTGATATTATGAATAGATCATTGGACATACAGGGGTTTGTTGATTCATATTGGGCAGGAGATTTGGATAGTCGGAGGTCGACAAGTGGTTATGTGTATACTTTTTTGGAGCTGCAGTTAGTTGGATGAGTAAGAGGCAGCCCATGGTTGCTTTGTCCACCACAGAAGCAGAGTACATGGCTTCCACACATGCCTCTAAAGAAGCAGTTTGGTTACAGAGGCTTGGGTCAGGTATTGGTTTTAATTGCAAGCAAGTTAGGCTTTTTTTTTTTTAAAAAGGGGTAAAAACTTTATTGAAGTCAAAAGATTAATAGTACATAAGAATAAGGGAGCCCATCATCTACCACAAAGGAAAACCTAGAACAACAAGTACAAACAAAACCACCAACTAACTAGCCATCAACAACTTATCCCTCCATATCATCAGCAATGAACTTCTCTAGATCAAGAACATACTCAGGAGATAACTATCCCCACCCCTCAATCCTCCAATCATCCTCATGCTCTGAAGCCCACTTGGCCAAACAATCAGCCGCCCTATTCCATTCACGCGGGATGTGGACAAAAGACACCACTTCCAATGTAGAGCACCTTTGCAAAATCTGTCTAACCACTATAGCAATCTTCCAATCAACATCAACAACCCTTTTCTCAAGCAGAAAATTAACAATAATCTGTGAGTCAGATTCATAGATAACCTTTCACCAACCCAAGGCGCAAGCACGTTCAATAGCCCAAAGAATCGCCAGCCCTTCCATAAGGTTGTTAGAATTCTGCCCCTCATGGATGGAGAAAAGAAAAATGACCAAACCAGTACAGTTTCTACCAATTCCACCTATACCAGCAAGCCTTGGGTTGCCTCTAGAGGAACCATCAGTATTAATCTTCAGAAACTCTGTTGGAGGAGGCATCCATCTTCCAACCCTTTGAACCTTCTTTTTCGCTCTCCTACCTCTTCTAACAAAGAAAAATATAGGAGTCAACTCTTGCAACCCCAATCTATTCACAATCTCATCATCTCTTCTTTCCAACAAAAGAGTCACTTCACATTTAGCTTCCACAATCTCTTGGATCATCCCAATAATTCTGTGCCAAACCTATTGAGCCATCAACTTTTCTTCGTGAAAAATCCTACAATTCCTTTCCAACCAAATTTTCGAAAAGATGAAAGTAGGACCAATGCTCCACAAAATCTAGAGAAAAGAGGCCTGGGAAGGGGGCCTTCCCAGATTACTCCAAAAATCAACAAGAGAAGATGCATGAACACAAGGATGTTTCCAAACACCCCACCACCAATGCCAGAGCAACATAGAATAAGAACATCAAAAAAATAAATGGGAAGAATCCTCCTCACTACATCCACACAGAACACACATAGAGGGGCCCTGGAATCCTCACTTATGAAGATTCTCCCAAGTCAAACATCTATTCCAAGCAAGAGTCCAAACAAAAAAAATTACACTTAGGCCATGAAAACTTGTTCCACACATGTTTCCACCAAGGGACCTCCACCATCCCAAACGTATGAGAAAGCAACTCTTGATAACCACTAGCTACAGTAAAAACACCCTTAGGGTTCGGGCTCCAAGCTAGAATATCCTTATCCCTAAGGGAGTTGCATTATTTGCTAGCCGAGATATTTTGAAGCACAATACCATCCTCCTCCAACCCGAGAATAGGCCACTCACCAAGGTCCTTCCACCTAGCCACCTCCACCTGTCCACCAAGGTTAAAATTCTTAAAATCACTCACTCTAGACCAACCAACCTCCAAAAATCTCTACGACATAGTCACCAAATTAGGGTACTGATGAAGAATGGGTGTGTAACCATCCAAAGAATCAGACCAAAACATAGCCTCAACCACCTTATTACAAATTCAGAGCAAGCCCTCCTTGATTAGCACAACCCCTTTCTTAAGCGTTCCCCAAATCATTGAGCCTTTCCCTACTAGAGGAAACCTGGAAAGCTCCTCCTTAAAAATCCCTAGAAGATACTTGTGGGATAAGATCCTAGCCCAACAATGATCTTGTTCCATACACCACCTCCAATAAAGCTTTGCAGCCAAAGCCAACCTGGACCAAGTCACCTTCCGTAAACCAAGTCCCCCCACCTGCCTTGGGCTACAAACAACATCCCACTTAACCAGGCTCCATTTAGATGAGGAAAAACTACTTGCCCATAAGAATTGTCTAGCCAAAGAGTCCATATCCTTCACAAACCCAGTAGGAGCAACCTATAACATGCACCTATAAATAGGAAGAGCTTGCACCATAGACTTAAGTAATAGAACCCGCCCAACAAATGACAACCATTGATGAGTCCAATGACTAACCTTCGCACGAAACTTGTCCAAGATATTCTGCCATGATTCCCTGGGAAGTCTACCGACAGAGATAGGAATACCCAGATAGGTTAAAGGGAGAGAATCAATTTGGAACCTCAAGATATGAGAAATCCTTTGCTGAATAGGCCGCGGAGTATTAAAGAAGAAAATGGAGGATTTATCTTCATTAATCCTTTGACCAACTACAACAAGATAAATATCTAAGACCTTGAGCAAAATCAAAGCTTCTCTGATCTTGGCTAGACCCATCAAAGTCGTATCATCCACAAATTGCAAGTGTGACTAAGGAGGAAAGTCATTTCCCCACTTCCATCCCTGAATCAAACCCAACTCCACATTACGTTTCACCAGTGTACCCAGACCTTCCGCCAGAAGAATAAATAAGTAAGGAGAGATAGGATCCCCTTGACGAAGACCCCTAGAAGCACTAAAAAGAGCGGTAGGCTCCCCATTAATCAATACTGAGAATGAAGTGGAGGAAACATAGATCATCACCCACTGGATCCATTCCTTAGCAAATCCAAAAGCAATAAGAATTTTCTGCAAAAAGGACCATCTCACTCTATCATAAGCCTTCACCATGTCGAGCTTGATGAACATAGCCTTTTCTTTTGAGGATGCTATCGAATGAATGGTCTTCATAGCAATGACCACCCCATCTAAAATTTGTTGATCCTCCACAAAACCACTTTGTTCCTTAAAGATAAGCCCACTGAGCCATCTCTTCAGCCTTTCAACAATTAGCTTGGAAATTATTTTATACACCACATTACAAAGAGAAATGGGATGAAATTGATTCAGAAAATCTGCCCCCTCACATTTGGGAATGAGAGCAAGGAAAGTAGAGTTTAATGCTTGAAGCATTTGCTTGTTTTTCTGAGACTCACGCACCACCTCCATCAAGTCCAATTTAATGATGTCCCAAAAATCTTGATAAAATTCCACTGGAAACCCATTAGGACCTGGGGATTTCCCTTTCTTCATCTAAAAAATAGTAGCCTCTAATTCCTCCAGCGAGATATCTCGCAAAAGATACTCATTCATCTCCCTAGTGACCAAAGAGGGAATACAAGCCAAAACTTGGTTTTCTTCCTCCATAACATCCTGAGAGTCCTCAAGAAATAAAGAAGCATAGAACTTAGAAGCTTCTCTAGATATATCCTGTAAGGAAGATAGATGCTCACCCCTGTCATTCACCAGAATAGGCATAGAATTACCATGCCTCCTAGCCTTCACCAAGTTGAAGAAAAAGGTAGTGTTATTATCCCCCTCCTATAACCATTCAACTCTAGCGTTTTGCTTCCAAAAAATTTCTTCACGTAGCTCACACTCCTCCAAAGCTTTCTGAGCCTAGGCCTCCTCCCTGAGTAAATCCTCAAAAAGACCACACTCCCTTATCTCCAGAGTGATGACATCCAAGACAACTTGTGCATCAACCTTAGCATGAAAAATATTTCCAAAGTACTGCCTATTCCACCTTTTAAGTTGATATTTTACATATTGCAGCAACTTAGAAAAGGAATGCATGGCAGTGCCAAAAGCAGGTCTTCCCCTTCTCCACCAATCAGCCATATGCACCTGCAAAGAAGAATCTCTTAACCACATAAGTTGAAACTTGAAAGTAGGGGAGTGAGCCACCCAAGTAGAAGAAGCATAAAACTTAATAGGCCAATGATATGAACCCCTCCAATCAAGAATCTCAGAGGCAAAAGACAACCCTCCACCAACCCAGAAATATGACACCAAGAAGCGATCAAGTCTCTCCACAATACAACTCTCTCCCAATCTCCTATTGTTCCAAGTAAACTTCCCATTTCAAGGCTTAATGTCAACCAAGTTCAAAGTAGAGATGCTATCATGATAAAGGAAAGGAGAGGGTTCCAATCTCACAACACCACCCATCTTCTCATCTATCTCAATAATAGCATTGAAATCCCCTACAACAATCCAAGGGAACAAAGGAGCAAGGCTCCGAACATAACTAATATGGGACCACAATAACTTCTTACCAGGAAAATCAGTAGGCACGTAGATGTTTGAGAGGATAATAGTTTCCCCCAACTCTAAACTTGAAACAACCACAGAGACTAAGGACTTGGAGGACACCCACCAAAGAGGACGAATCTTCAATGGATTCCACAGGAAAGCCACCCCAGTTGCATTACCATGAGCCCCAATACATTGGAAATTTCCCCACACCCATAATTTAGGCATCATATCCATCATACCTTCAATAGTTAACTTAGTCTCCTGAAGAAAAAGAACATCAGGAGAATGAGAACGCAACAAATCCCAAACAACTTTTTGTTGAGGGCCACTGTTCAAGCCCCTTACATTCCAGGAGAGGACATTCATTTCGAAGGATTAAAGAAATGTGAATCCAAAGTCTTTACAGACCCAGCCTCCACCAGAGACTCCCCCATCAACTTTAATTTCTCCAAATCCTTCTTTCTCCCCGCTTTAGAAGACTTCTCTACCACCCCTTTCTTTAGGTCCTTCTGAAGAATTCCCAGTGAAGGAGAAGCCTTATTACCTTTTACCAAGCCTGCTCCCTTTTTCACCAAAGGGATAGATAGCCCTCCTTCCCCCAACTGCGGCTCCAAAGAAGGCTTGGTCCCCCCAAGAACCACCATACTCAGGTATGATTCCAACTGGATAGCCCCAACTTCCTGAGGAGTTTGGATGTGCTTTGGGAAACTGCCTTCTTGAATCCCTTGTGAAACACCGTGATCCAAAATCAACAATCCCAGATTCACCTCCTGATGACCAAGGTCATCAAGCACCTCAAATCTGTTACAAGAATCTCCATCCTGGTGATCCTTAAAGGTCCTCTTTTGGCCCCGGTTCCTATTACGAGCCTTGGCAGGAATAAAACCCTCAGCATCCATAGCCTCAGCCGACACTATCTCCTTACCTTTGTCACCCTTTGAGGGATTACAAGGAGGTTGAGTTTCCTGAATCCTTGGAGATTTAAACTTTGGGCATCTTCTCTGCAAATGCCCATATTCACGACAAAGATGACAAAGAAAAGGCAAAGTCTCATAGTCAAGTTGTTGCACCTAATAGCATGAACCCGCATGTATTTCCAAAGAATCTGGGATAGGGTTATTCAAATCCATTTCAACACATATACGAGCAAAATTCATTACCTTTCTGTCCAAAGTTTGTTGAGAAGGACCCACCGGTTTTCCTAGTAATGAAGCAACTTGATGCAAAATGTCATTTCGCCAAAATTCCATTGAAAATATAGGGAGGTGAACCCAAACCGGCACTTGATTCAGAAGCTCCTTCAAAGGATCAAAACCCGCATGCCATGGCTTAATGAATAGATGAACTTGGTTGTGGAAGTAAGGCCCACCTTCAAAAACTCTATTGCGATCCACCATGCAATTAAATGTCACCATGAAATAGTTGTTTGCTAACAACATTATTTCCATCTCACCCTCTGGGTGTTAGAAAACTAAGATCACCTGCATGCAAGATGGATACCTGTCACATGCAAAAGATATGAAGAACCAAAAAGATGTTCTGTAAACCTCTTAGTAAAAATCATTAAGAGAATCAATGATTACAAAAGAGATCAATCCTTATGAAGGAGATCAAGAAGCCCTAAAAGGGAAACCCTAAATGAAACCCTAGTGTGCACACTTAATAATTAATAATTAATTAATTATTAATGTTCCTAAGTTTAACTTAGGTAACAAAGAGGAATAAGTGACTTAATTAATTAATCAATATGATATAATTAATTAAGCATAATAACTTATTACTCTAACACCCCCCCTTAAGATGAACTTAGGAAGAAGCTAAAAACTAGAATAAGATGCATGAAAGAAAAGATGGGTCTCGACAACTAGCCCTAATTAGGTACCCATTTACAAATGCAATATGAGGTAGAGAAGGAAAACCCAGTGGGACAAAACCCCCCTACAATGAGATGACTGCTACAAGAAGCACTGGAAGATCACTGTGGAGTAACACTGGAACCGTAATCTGACAAGCAAGGAAAGATGCTTCTATCTACAACTGAAACCAAAACTTGAATCAAAATAATGTGACAGCAGACCCGATGCCACAGAACACTCAAAAACTCACAAATTGGAACAACCCTGTGAAGCAACAGTAGATGCGATGATGACAAATCTAGAAACTGTGTATCTCGATGCCGATGCCAAACTGAGACTGAAACTCTTCCATGGGAAGGAGTACCAAAAATAGACTCTGGAACAATAACCACAAAAACATGGCCCTCAAACTAAGAAGAATCTGAACCAATGAGGATCAAGAAATGTAATCTCCCAACTGAAGTGTGAACCAATGAATCCAACATGTGTCAAGTTATAGCAAAAAATTGTGGCCAAAAGAAACTAGGAGACCAGATAACCCATGTGAGTTGCCATCAAAACAAGATGGAGATAGAGATCAAAGTGAAAAACTACACTCTAATCATATTTATTATGCAAGAAACCCCCCTGAATGGAACTTTATCATAGTTCATTTATTACAATAACCTGACAATTGTAAAAGGAGAGCATACTGAAAATGCATAAAAAAAATATACCTCAGATTTGTGTAGAGGACTGAATCAACTTTCCAATGCCACAAGAATGATGAAAAACAGAGCACCGAGTCAAAAGATATGCCCTCCAGAGTGAAAACCACAAGATCTGAGTTCAAAGGCCTGCAAAAAAATCTGGATCAATATCTGATAAAAACACTAGCACCACTGGATTGGTGTCAGAATTATCTTTCCAACGATATCTCGTTTACAAAAAATGGAGATCGTATGCAAAAACTACACCCGATTTGGTGAAAAGTTCTCCAAAATGCCCAATAAGGGCTACAGGGCGCCCAGGGGCTAAAAACAATAGGCCCCTGGTCCTGTGCACGACCAGGGGCTGTAGTCTGGGCTTCGGCCGAGCCCTTGGTCCTCCATAGGACCACCGGCTCTACAGAGGGGGCTGGGCGGTCCTGCGGGGGCTGGGTGCATAGTGCCCGATCCCCCATAGGACCACGACCTATGTAGCTGAGGGCCCGCGGGGGTTGGCTTGGTGGTGGCAGGTTGGCAGCACCGCTCGGCTGAGCGGCCGACAGGCACAAAAATAAATGTTTTTTTAATTTTTTTCAAAGAACGTGCCTTGAGATGTGTGCTGGGGAGGCGTACGGCCATCCAGACAATTTTTTTTTTCCTCCCAGATCAACTGCACCAAAATGGATGATTTGACAAGTGTTTCTAGGGTTTTGGGACGTTGCAAGTGCGATGGCGATGTCTGTTTGAGCCCATAGTGTCCCAAAAAAATAGCTACCCCCAGATCTTGTAGAAAAGATGCTTGTGGAAACCCTTGCACTTGAAACTCACTAAAAGGCCATATATTTAGATCACGAACAAGCAGCTGCAAGTCTGGAGCTCTGATACCATGTTAGAAAACTAAGATCACCTGCATGCAAGATGGATACCTGTCACATGCAAAAGATATGAAGAACCAAAAAGATGTTCTATAAACCTCTCAGTAAAAATGCATTAAGAGAATCAATGATTACAAAAGAGATCAATCCTTATGAAGGAGATCAAGAAATCCTAAAAGGGAAACCCTAAATGAAACCCTAGTGTGCACACTTAATAATTAATAATTAATTAATTATTAATGTTCCTAAGTTTAGCTTAAGTAACAAAGAGGAATAAGTGACTTAATTAATTAATCAATATGATATAATCAATTAAGCATAATAACTTATTACTCTAACACTGGGGACCAAGAGCGATGAGCCCATGAGTCCATAAATTGGAGCGAAACCCTCATTCCCAAAAATTTGCATAACGAAGCATGTTTTGAGAAATACTCAATGTCCTCCGCAATCAATTCAGGTTGGATAACCGGCACCGACCTTTCCTTGGAACGTTCAAGGCATCCATTTGTCTTCGAAATACAAGAACCACCAGTGTGAACAAATCCATCATTACTTGAGTTGTTTGAAAATAGACTATTATTAAAAAATTTTGGAGAACAATTTGGAGGCAAGGCCCCAAAAGCAGTACAAAAATCCAAAGGGGATTTGACCCCTGATGACTCCCCCTGAGCCATGCAAAATTGAGTCCCAAAACTTTGTGCAGGAAAACTGACACCCACACCCGCGGAGCCCATACTAGGTATGGATAAGAGAGCCCCACACACCAAACTACAAGTTGACAACCCACCCAACCAAAGCAAGGTCCAAAATAGAAGAAATTACGCTCCTCAGGAACCACCGAATAAGATCTGCAACAAAAAATAAGACACCCCTCCCCAAAAATAGCAAAAGACCCAACCCTCTATGCACAAAAGATTGAAGAATCTGAACCCCCATCAAGCCAGCACATGCACAGAGAAACAACGACCTACACCATGCCATTACTGGCCGCGAACCCTCACCCATGTGCTGCACAAACCCGCCATCTCTTAACCATTGCAAGCAAGTTAGGCTTCAATGGGATAGTCAGAGTGCTATTTTTTTAGTAAAAAATCCTATGTATCATGCTCATACTAAAAATGTAGATGTTCAATATCACTTTGTATGAGAAATGGTTGAGAGTGGGAAAGTATTAATTGAAAAAGGTGACACTTTAATTAATGCTATAGATTATCTTATGAAGCCAGTTCCTACAAATAAGTTCTCGTGGTGCAGGAAGGCCATTGGCCTTGAAACCTGTACTTGATTTAAATTTATTATTCCTTGTTTAGAATAATTGCAATGTATAATGTCAAGTGGGAGAATGTTGGAAATAGGTTGCCATTTAATTGCAAATCCTAAACATTAATTATTTCATGTATCTCCTAGATTCTTGGAATGTGTTCAACAACACTAAGATTAGGATGAGATTAATTTTTGATGAAATAATCATGATTATTCACATTTGTAATTAATTCTAAATGTAAGAAGCATGTGAGGGCATCCATAGTGAGTTCCTAAATAATAGGGGCACATGGGACACCCACATGGTAAGGCGAAACTCACCTTGTGTTCAGTTAACTATATAGAGTTAACACTTCTGAATGCATGAAAAGATCCTAGGAGTTAGAATTTGATGTTTGCATGCTTGAAGTTTAGTTAAGTTTAGTTCAGATCAATTCAGTTCAGTTCAATTCAGTTCAGTTCAGTTCAGTTCAATTCAGTTTAGAATCAGTTTAGTTTAGTTTAGTTCAATTCAGTTCAGTTGTCTTCAGTTAGTTTCAGTTGCATGTTAGTTATCTTTAGTTAACTTGGAATGCATGGCTAATAACATTGAGTTGTATGACAGATAATAGGGACTACCTCCAGTTAAAAGGGGATGACCATTCTTTGGGAATGGTGTCGAGTAAATGTTTCAGTTAACAAGAAATCATTTGGAGCTAACTTGGGTGCCCAAGATGCTTTCTTGGAATTAACTCCAATGCATGATAAGATATTTCTGATGGCTCTGTTAAGTGGGACCCTCTTTTGGGCGCCATCTTTGAGGAAGAGCTTTGTAATTATCACCGAAGTGAAGGATGAGTTGTAGCTTTAGTTTGGGATGCCCAAATGGGTAAAGCACATGTTCTAAGCTTTGGTATTCATCGTAGAACTCAACTTGAAGCAATATGCATACCTTTTCAAGGGCTTGAGATTGTGCATTGTAATTATCACCAATTGGAGATTACAAGATTGCATATTATCTCTATATCTCATTCAAGTTGAAGAGATTTTTCATATTGGTTATTGTAGGTGTGAAGAAGATTGACAAAGACAGAAGAAGCATTCTCAAGCAAGAATTGGACCTATTGTAGTTAAGAGATTGAATAATATAATAATTCTTGGTGGAGTTTTTTCCAGAAAGGGTTTCTCCATGGTACATCTTGTGTGTTCTTTTTAATATCCTGTCTAATTCTTCTATCAACTTCTCTCTTCATTTTACAACAGTAAAATGAATTAATCAAGATAATCACCCACAAAGAATATATGTAACAAAGAAAGAGCTTACTTAGATTAGAAATATTAAATTTTTACAGAGTATTAAGCTAAGAAAACACCTCATTTTTCAACAAGCCTCACAGTGTCTGAGTAATGTCATACTGAAGTTTGCAACCATTTTGCATTTCAGACTCTTAAGGGATTCAACCGGTTGAACGTAGCTCAGAGCGATTTGACACATTTGGGTGCAAACGAGGACCATGAATAGTGTAAACATACCCACTCAAAGATGTTGGAATAGTTAGTTTGGCTACATGAGTTACAAAATGGAAGTTGCATCATTTTGGAACTTTGCACTACTTGCATTTGACAATTTTTTCCCCAAGCAAAATCTTGCCACCACAGGAGAATGCCTTTGAGATAGAAAAAATTGAGAGAGGTTATTGTAGAGGGGCACAACGTGATCCTGTAGGCTCAGATGAAAAGTTTCTAAGCATCACGGTGTCTGAGTAACATCATGCTAAAGTTTGCAGCCATTTTCCACTTTAGACTCTTAAGGGATTCAGTTGGTTGAATGTAGCTCAGAGTGATTTGGTGCGTTTGGGCGCGAAAGAGGACCATTCCTAGCGTAAAAGTACCCACCCAGATGTTTTAAAATATTTATTTTAGTCATATGAGTTGCAGAACAAAAGTTGCACCACTTTGCAACTTTGCACTACTTGCATTTGACAACTTTTTCCCCAAGTGAAATCTCGTCACCATAGGAGAACGCCTCTGAGATGGAAAAATCCAAAAGATATTATTATAGAGGGGCACAACACGATCCCATAGGATTTGATGAGAAGTTTCTAAGCCTCACGGTGTTCGAGTAATGTCATGCTGAAGTTTGTAGCCATTTTTCATTTCGTACTCTTAAGGGATTCAGCCTGTTGAATGTAGCTCAGAGCGATTCAACGTATTTGGGTGTGAAAAAGGACCATGCATAGCATAAACATACTCAATCAAATGCATTGGAATAGTTAGTTTGGTCACACGAGTTGCAGAATGAAATTTGCACCATTTTGCAACTTTGCACTACTTGCATTTGATAACTTTTTCCCCAAAAAAAATCTCGCCACCATAGGAGAACGCCTCTGAGATAGAAAAAACTAGGAGAGATTATTGTAGAGGGGAACAACACAATCCCATAGGATTAGACAAGAAGTTTCTAAGCATCACAATGTTTGAGTAACATCATGTTAAAGTTTGCAGTCATTTTGCACTTCAGACTCTTAAGGGATTCAACTAGTTGAACATAGCTCGATGCTATTCGGCGCATTTGGGTGAAAAAGAGGACCATTCCTAATGTAAACATACCTACTTGGATGCGTTGGAACAGTTAGTTTGGTCATACGAGTTGCAAAAAGAAAGTTGCACCACTTTGCAACTTTGCACTACTTGCATTTGACAACATTTTCCCCAAGCAAAATATCACCGCCACAAGAGAACACCTCTAAGATAGCGAAAAATGAGAGAGGTTCTTGTAGAGGGGAATCACACAATCCAATAGGCTTTGATGAATTTTTTTTAACCCTCATAGTGTCTGAGTAACATCATGCTGAAGTTTGCAGCCATTTTGCATGTCAAACTCTTAAGGGATTTAACCGGTTGAACGTAGCTCAGAGCGATTCGCTGTGTTTGGGTGCAAAAGAGGACCATTCCTAGCATAAATGTACCCACTTAGATGTTTTGGAATAGTTATTTTCATCACACAAGTTATAGAATGAAAGTTGCACCGTTTTGCAACTTTGTACTACTTGCATTTGACAACATTTTTCCCAAGCAAAATTTTGCTGCCATAGGAGAACACCTTCGAGATAGTAAAAATTGAGAGAGGTTATTGTAGAGGGGAAAAACATGATCCCATAGGCTTAGACAAGAAGTTTCTAAGCCTCATGGTGCTTGAGAAATGTCATGCTGAAGTTTGTAGCCATTTTGCACTTTGGACTCTTAAGGGATTCAACCGGTTGAACATAGTTTAGAGCGATTCAGCGCATCAATCAAAAATAGCATTGGAAAGTCCTCAAAATACCTCCAAAACCTTAAATTATTCAACCACTTAGTCAAAACTCACTTGCTAAGACCATCTTTCATGAAACCCTCATTTTTCACCAAAGAAGCAGGTGTTTATTGAAAAACCCATCTTCAAACCTTTTTCAACCTCAAATTTTTTTCAAACACTCTTATTTCACCCTACACAAACTTAATTCACCTTCAAATTATGCTTCCTCTAAATTTCTCACATATTTCCTTCTTAAAACCTCTCAATTTCACCCATTTTCACTCTTTGTTCAACTAGGGCTTCAAGCCCAAACATCCAAATGACCTACCATGCCTTTGTAGAAATTCTATCACACCAAAATTGAATTGATAACACTGAAACAATTAGGTTCTAACCTTCTTCCAAACTATTGCTTTAATCTGCTACTTCAAGATATGCCTCCTAGGCCTAAATTCACACTTTTTCCACAAAGGCAGTGTGGAAATTTCTACCAAATGTCTTTTCCACCCATTGTATTCTACTATAACTTGGTGGAATAGCATAATTAGGTGTAGGGGGCATGTGTGCATGATTTTAGGAGTAGGGGTGTTCATTTGGGGGTTTGGGCATGATGCCTAGTTGTCAAGAATGTGTGTTTCAAGTGAAATTTGGAGGTTAAGAGTAAGTAGTGATGGAAAAAACTTGGGGCAACACTTTCTAAGAGTTAATTAAGCAAGGGTAGACATATTTGAAGGTGTTGGAGGCATTCAAATGGTGAGGAGAGGTCTGGAGGTGAGGTTTTCAATAAACCCCCTTTGAAATTTGTCAAAAGTGAGGGTTTTGAGTTTTGGAGTGTTGGTGAGTGTTTCATTGGAAGATGATTGTTGATTTAGTGCTTATGTACCCTGCTCATGATTTTCCAATGGTGTTTTGTGTTTGGAAGGAAGATTAAAGGGTAGTTGGTTTGTTGAGAGTTTTCCACCCTACTCTGCATCACTTTGGCATGTTTATCAACATAAAACTATGATATTTTTTGTATTTTAATATGTAATGATAATGCAATATGAAATATGTAGTGTGAGACAATGACATTTGTGTATTTAAACTTTAAAGTTAAAATGTTAAACTTTAACATTGTTCTTGTCTTCAAAGTTGTTTAAACTATATAATTTAACCATAATATAACTAAGCAATATGTGATATAATTTAACCATTATTCATTATTTTTGATTGTCAATTATATAATATAACCATTATTTTTTATGATATTGTGCATTGATATTTAACCATTGCTGAAGATTAAATTTTCGAACAGTTTAAACATGCACATGATGATCAAATTATTTTGATCCTCAACTTCTATATATCAAATTATTGGATAATCAAGTGTGTGTCCATATACAAAAATGGCATCAATGCCAACTCAAACAAAGTTTTAAAAAATGTGGCATATGCCATCTCAATATCTATTCATAATATACATGCCAAAATGTCTATCTCATCCTAATTTGCTGGTGGATCATCAAAATGGAGCCTCTTTGAAGCACTCTTTAGCTCTGAAGGTAATTGCACAAGAAAAATTCAAACCACAATTGAGATTAGTTATATTATATAATTTAAAATCAAATAATTAACATCAAAATCAATATAAATTGAATTATAATTGAACTCTAAAATTGAAATCTTGATTACCTCATATATACATCTCTTCAAACCGCCATGAGTCCTATAATATGCCCCTCTCAAAGAACCAATCATACCAACTTTTGCAATGTTAGTCTATTTAGGTGAACACAAAAAAATCAAATTGATACAAGTTAGCATACAATTGTCGGTAATAGGAACATATTTACCAAACACAAAATAAAATAAACACATACGTCTTTAGGCATCTCTTTTTCTTTATCTCCTTCAGGTGTTTCGACACCTCCTCCCTAAGGAATTTCAACACCTACTCCTTCAAGTGTTCGAACACCTACTCCTACAAGAGGAAAATAAGATAAACATATAAGTTAATATATAATTTTGTTAATGACAATTCAAATGACAATCAAGTATAAAATGCATGAATTCGGGCCTAAAAGGCATGGGTTGAAGTAGTAGATTGAAGATTTTTTTTTGAAGAAGGCTAGAACCAGTTGGTTTTAGTGAGATCTGGTGGGGTTTGATGTGTTTGAAGGTTTTCAAGGACTGGGGAGTTCATGTGTATGTTTGGGCATGAAGACCTAGTTGAGAGAAGCACATTTTTTAATGGAAAATTAAGGTTTTAGAGACTAAAAGTGGGTGAAGTTTGGGGGAAGCATAATATTAAGGGTTATTAAGCATGTGTAGGCTTAAAAAAGGGTGTTTGAAGTGGTCATAAGGTCACAAGAGGCCTAGAGATGGGTTTTTCAATGTATTCTCCAAAATCCCACTGTACTGTACAGGCAACTAGGCCAATTAGGCCTCTTTTCCAAAGAGACACCTTCCCAAACACCTGAAATCAAGTTAAACACCATGTAAATTCATTAAATAGGTTTCCAACCTTAAGATTTCATAATTTTTAGAGCTCCAACCACTCACCAAGCTACCAATTCACTAAACCCTCACTCTTAAGCCACCAAACCTAGGTTTTCTAAGGAGTCTTATTGAAAATCACTCTTCCCACAATTAAATCTCACATCGAACACCCAAAACATACCATATGATGTTTTTACATGCTCAAAATACTCTCACAAATGTCTGACCCAAAGGATTTCATCCATTCACACTCTAAAACCACTCAAATTCACTCAAAATCACACATTTTCACACCCAAGGCTACATGCCATCACTCCAAAACATTCTCACTTGCTCTAAGAATCATATTCTAACCTATTCCCCACCTAATGGACTCATTCCAATGAGCTAAAATATATACATTAGGTGGAATAAGCCATTAAATCACTTGATGACCTCAAAACTTGAAATTTAGACTTCCAAACCCGCCTACAATAAAATCCACCCTAAGAGCTCAAAACAAGATGGATTTCAATGCAAAAATAACCAAACCCTGGCTAACACATCCCTCTACCCAAATCAAAACACTTTTATTCAATTCACTTCAGTACGGGCTCATGCAATTGACTGCTACAACACTGAAAAAGAGAAAAACAAACTCATATTTACAAAGAAAATGAAGCTTTATTGATCAATACTTGTACAAAATCTTCCACTCTTCTCCACACAATACTTCATTCAAGATTCACATAAGATTCACATACATATATTAAACTCCCTTAATCAATAATTTATTGAAAACCAATGCCACAAGTGACCTTTGGCCTTCCCTGACCATTCAGCTTCCCCATTATGCATTTCTTAAACTTCAAAATTTGAAAAATGACACTTTGCTCTAATTTAGCAATTTTGCAACTAAAACCTTCTAACTCACTAATAACCACTAAAATAGACTTATTACATCAATAAATGGTCTATATGACCTTATCCAAGCCAAAAAAAGACTTCATCACCCTAATGACAACCACCGAAGCTTGGTGCCCCTACACCAAATAATGGTGCAAGAGCACCTACACCTTACTCACAAGAAATTTGATTCTTTGCAGGTTGATGGGTGATCAGTAGGTTGGTAGGGGTGTATTTAGTTTATTTTCTCTTAATAAGGTCTAAGGAGACCGTGCTTGATGTAAATGGTAACTTTGGTGTCTCATTGTTCCATATTGTAAATGATGTCAAACATGTTAAGAAAATGTGAATGATGACAAATGGGGTCTAGGTAGGTTAATGTTTATTTTCATGCATAAGGTCATGTTTTGGGTCCAATAAGGTCTAAATAGACCATCACAAATTTTTTAGATGCCTAGAAGGGTCAAATAGTAAAAGAATGTAAAAGGAGTCAAAGTGTTAACAAGAATATGTAAACAAGCGTAATTTTGCACTCCAACAACCATAAAGGGATTCAAAATTTAGTTAGAGGCTATTATGTGGGTTTTATTGGGTAAGGGAACCTTTAAAAAGGTGGGAATCATCATTTTAAAGGTTGGATTGGAGATTTTGGGAAGAAAATCCAATTGATTTCTTACTATTTTTTAGGAATTTTATGAGTTTTCCATCTTTTCAGATCTGTATGGCAACATACAGTCATTAGATTGTAAAAATTCTTTATGGATGTTGTATTGGAATGAATCAATAGTGCTTTACATTTGGTTTGAAGGTTTAGAAGTGAGTTTGAAGCATCTTATAGTTGTTTTCCTAATGATTGTCGGGTATACCCTATTTTGGAATTTTGTAACTTTTATCATGTTTTGAAGGCCCATACACCATTTTTTCTCACTTGATTAGTTTATTGGGTCTCATGGAGAATTTTTAGGCGTTAGGGAGAGTGTTTTATGTTGAGAGAAAGAAATAAAGTAGATTGGGTTGCTGTCCCTATTGAGTTTATGTGGGAAAATGCATGAAAGTGGAGGTTTTAGACTAGGGTTTGGTAAAATATGAGTGGGAGGTCATTTATTTTGAATTATTAATCATGAGCAGGGTTTCTTAAGAGTGCTTGAGTTGGTTTTGAGATATGAGGAGAGGTGGAATGTAGGTTTTTAGTAAACCCTCTTGGTTTGGCTAAAAATAAAGGGTTTCATAGTTCGCTATGTTAGAAGAGTCAACTTTGGAAACTAATTATGGATTTAGTGGTTTGAGGGCATGGGAAATGTTTCCCCAAAGTTTTAGTTGTCTGTGATAAGTCTAAAGGTGGGTTGTTTTGTAATTTAGGCCTAATTAGCCTAATTAGGACAACGTAGGAGTGGGATTTTAATGAGTTTAGTCCAAAGGACTTGTGTCTAACCCTGAGATATGTTTTGTAACTCTATAATGGGTGTCTAAATCATCCATTGGTTTTTCAATTGTTTTGGGAAGTGTTGGAGTTAAGGGCCTAAAATTGGGTTTGCACTGTTACTAGGGTTGCAAGGGTGAAAGTGGGAAATTCTACTTCTAGTTGTTTTCAAACTTTGGGAGTTGTTTGGATTGGTATAATAGGCCCTTTTAATCTTGTTAGATGCCTCTTGAAGGTAGGTTGACACTTTGAGTGAGTTTGGGCCTCCTAGGTCTACATCAAATAGAGAGCAACATATAACCATCATTTTGCATATCTACATTAATGCAATTTTGCAAACCCTTATACAATCAAAATTAAATGCTTGAAATAAAGAAATGATCAATAAAATGACTTTACAAAATCAATGTGCATACTTACCAATAAATCTAGGGAACCATCTGGGTCTGCTCTACTCTTTATTGTGTCAAGTATTGCCTCGTGGTCAGACTCACACACTTTCCACAAGTTCTTGTTCACTAGTATGTCCTTATATTTGATCAAATGAATGTTGGTGGCGACAACAAGGTTCAAGTAGTGAAGAATCTTTCAATGCATTTCAAAGTCCTCAAACAAACCAAAGTAAAACATTCTTAACTGGGTACCTTCTAAGCCATGTTCCAGTAACAACCACCAAACTTGTAGGATATTCTATGTTTTCTCTATCTATAATTGGGGCCTCCAATTTCTTTTTGGCCTTGATACAATGACATAGGTAATAATATATACCCTCTTCATTGTATTCATCTACAATCACCATATAAACGTGCCCTACATTGATATGTTCATCTTGTTAGATGTATTTAATGAGCATCAAAATAAAACCTGAAAGTAAGATATATTACTTGGTTCTACAAGGTCTGATGCATGATCAAAGTCAATAGATGATTGCATCTCCATGATTTGTAGAGCCATCAAGAGTTGATAAGTGTCAAGTGGGGTTAGACTTCTTACAAACCATTCATCAACCCACTTTGTTGACTCACAATCATTCCATGCTCAAAGTGTACACGCAGAACAAAAGCATGCCATCTTCCATGTATGGATAGTCCATGTACCTACATTGGAGCTTCTAAAAAAGTGTAGCTCACTCTATCCTATTAGTGTACAACAATCCTCATATTTTGCAATGTTAGTATCATCTACTAAATGAAAAAATCTATGAACTAAAGAATTACCTTGACTACCTGAACCCATTACATGATTGCACCACTCGATAATTGATCTTGCATCTATCAACTTTACATTGTCTTTGTAGTTTAACTCTTCTCGTGCAAGGGATATTTTGATACATTCACCTACTCCATCATGCTCCCCCTTTCCATGATTTACCTCTAAGAAGTTCCACATATGTTGAACACCACTGATCCTATGCATCTTGCTCAACCATTAAAACATTCTGGCATTCTTGAATTGTGATGTACATTAAACATTCTGTCATTCTTGAATTGCTATGTACAGTTATCTGACCATATGATATGTCGACTAAATGATATGCCCCTACTAGCTAGATCAACATAGAACATCTGAAAGCAACCTTGCACAAACTCAGTAGAATGTGGGCGATCATCACTGATGTAAAAGTGATACTCCCTCAATAATTTCCTGTTATCCTTTGTAATATCATTTGCATGAATGAATGCTATATGCACAAATATAGCAACCTATGTGCAGTTGTAGTATTGCGATTGCACCTCGTTCTATGGCTGTAGTGTGTAGTTCTCCACAAAGTTGACAACTAAAACGATGCTATGAAGTGGAAACCTGTCCTCACATAGCTTGAATTGTGAGTCCAACCATTGAGCTCTATGTGTATGCCTTGCATACTCATAGACCACCTGATCATGGAAAATGCCCATAAACTTATATACTGGAATCTTATCATTGACTAATTCACACTTCTTTGCTTCTTTCCCATCTTTTATATTGTAGGCCACTGTCTTGTATTTTCCAAATTCGACAATTTTGTCTCCAATTGTGTGTGTACTAGCCATGTGTTGGAAAATTGGAAAATGTTGCATGCCACCACAATGATGACATGTGCCATCCAAACATGACTTGTTGTAAAAAATTTCAGCATCCTCTCTTTCACATAAAATGGAAGATAAGAATTCCCTTAAGGATTTGGCTAGAGGCCTTATGTTACATTCTTGCAAAACATTGTCAATATGCATATCTACACATATACGTCGATAAAAATCATAATGGTTAGAAAACTCAATATGTACTCTATAACAAGAATTAGTGCATGTGTGATTTATTTTGACATAAAAAAGGATTTAGCATTTCAAAATACCTTTGACATATTTTAATTTCAGGAAACTTTTGCACAAAATCAACAAAAATTTGGGTTTGAGTGGTATCCAAATAATGCTTTGGATGTGGCTCATGTATTTTACTACCAATTATCCTTCCTACAACATCTCTTTGATTAGGAGAGGTCCTTGTGTTATCCTTCCAATAATCTACTATTAAAGATCTCAAGCCTTGAGCAATTCTTTTATCTTTTCGTGGCACTCTACCCAAGAATTCCCATAACTCATTGTTATTTGGTTCCTCCGATCTTCCATTCCTTCCTTTATCTCTCATTAGAGATGATCTACTTATTTTCAAAGAATTACTTGTCTTTGTAAGGTTCACCTTGTTCCTTGTTTGACTTCTTAATAGTGTTGTTTTCATCACACGTCTTGTGGCACAACTATCCTTCATGCATGAGGTAGAACCCACGCTCTCATATGCACTCATCAAGTTATTTACAATGGAATTTTCACTTGAGTCATTCAAAACTCTCAGCCCAAGAGCCTTCATGGTGGGCCTAAATTTGAGTTGCCTCATCATTTCAACAAATAGTTGGCATCTTCCACCCTCATTTAGCTTCTAAAAAAAAACTCCACATCCTTTGTGCAGCTCTTTGACATGTACATTTTGACATCTTATCAGGCATCCATTTCAAACATTGGAATTAATATCAATTAAAAATATAGGTTTTCTATGCAAAATCCTAGGAGGAGTTCTCAAATGTAAATTTGTGTCAACATTAGGAATGTCAACAATATCAGGGATAGATCACGTACCTTCAATCAGAGCTACAATTGATGACATACCTTGAGATTGACATGTAAATGATGTTCTACATCCAACTTGAGATGTCGTTTGTGGAGTAACTTCAAATAGAGGAATGTTTAATGATGTACTTTCAAAAATCAATGTTGTTGATGGTGTGTCTTCAACTGTGGATGTGATTTCCGATGTACTTGGAAGACCACATGTTGTTGTTGGTGTGTCTTCAACTAGAGATGTGCATTGAACTTCACCTATGGTTGATGATGTACCTCCTACTTGGGGATCCATTTGTGTCCTTCCACAAAATTTTTACATTTGTGCCCTTTGTTTTTCCAATTGTACATCTCTCTTAGATTGCACAAGAATTTCTAGTTGTATGGGTTGCAATTCTTTTGCTTCACGAGCTGCAATTTTTGATTCTCTTCTCCTTGCATTTTTTACTACACGTTCTTTCAGTTTTAGAGGCTTTGGTCATTTCCTCGACATGACATTGAATGTTGCATATTCACAATCACACATAGAACAAAAGTAAGTAATGCATTTTATGAAACATATTGATAACGATGATTACATTGCATTTTATTGAACACACCAAACCATTTTATGAAAGAAGGAAATGAGTTGTTTGGAATTATCAAACATGTCTATATGCTACAACATTTTTCATACATAAATCTACCAAGGAAGAATGGTAAATGGTATGAATGAATGGAAACTTTCATTAAACCAACTATGTCTTGAGTCACTTGAAATTATCTAAGCACATGATGAAGGTGAATTCTTTATGGCACAAAAAAATTAATAGAAAATTGCACATTAACATTGATGAAAGCTCTTAGGTTTTCCAAATTAGTTGAAAATAAAAGTTTTCCCACAACCATTAGTAATAATGAATTTAATGTTCAATTCTATGTATAACAATGAAGATTAATAAAATCATCAATGAATGGTCTATAAATTGTCAAAACAAAACAAAAAAACTTGTGTTAAATTGAATTTGTTTATCTAAGCATGTTGGAAATGGACTACTATAAGAAATGCAAATAGAATTCATAAGAAAATTTGTGTTATGTTGATGTTGTTCATATAAGTTTAAACATGAATTTATCTAAATTATGTTATGGTTTTCATTTTTCTCTTCAAATTCATAACTTTTTTTTCACGCAAATCCCATCTAATTCAATGTTGAATTCTATATCCAATTGTTATGATTAATAAAATCATTAAAGGAATTTAGATTATTGTAAAAAATAAACAAATATACTAAATATAAACATTTCAATATTACCAAAATGAATATAATACCTGAGATAATGTAAAATGATGTAGAAACTTCAAAATGTCTTCATCTACACTGTCTGGCATGCAAATTGGTGGCAAAAAGGTGATGGATCAAGCATAGATTGGTACAATAGGGAGTCAACTGCATAAAAAGGCATTTCTTTGTTAGATTAAGCACTGAACCAGACAAAAGAAAAAGCATGTGGGCTAGAATCACGGGGTCAACCCCTATTTTACCGTTGAGACTTGAGATAGAGAGAGAGAGGATATGAGTGAGAGAGATTAGTACTAGTAGCGTGGTAGAGACAGAGACCTGAGAGTGATAGAGACTTGAGAGGGATAAAGAGTTATCCAATTAGGGTGGGGGGAAGACCTCACAATGGGAGAGGGGTTGGAGTGAAATAGATTTTTCTACCCTCTACCCTTAAACTGTAAAATGTAAACCCTTAAATCCTAAACCCTCTACCCTTAAAAAATTAACCCTTAAACACTAAAAATCTTAAACCATAAACCATAAACCCTAAAACCCTAAAATCCTCAACCCCTCTACGTCTCTCAGCCCATAGGCCCTTAAACCCTAAACCTTAAACCCTTTATCCTCAACCCTCAACACTTAAACCCTAAAACCCTTAAGCCTCTCACTCTCTTTGTCTTTCTCTCTAAACCCTCAACCCCCCCTCTCTCTCTCTCTCTTGACCCTACACCCTCTACCCTTAAATCATAAACCTTAAACCGTAAACCCTAAAACCCTAAAACCCTCAACTCCCCCTCTCTCTCTCTCAACCCTACACCCTCTGCTCTCAGCCCTGCCCTCTGCCTCAGCCCTCGACCCTTAAACCCTAAACCCAATGACCCTCTACCCTCAACCCTTAAACCCTAAACCTTAAACCCTCTACCCTCAACCCTTGAACCTTAAACCATAAAACCCTTAACCATCTCACTCTCTCTATCTCTGTCTCTCCAAACCCTCAACACACACTCTCTCTCTTGACCCTACACCCTCTACCCTTAAACCGTAAACTCTAAACCATAAACCCTAAAACCCTAAAACCCTCAATCCCCCCTCTCTCTATCTTTCAACCCTACACCCTCTCTCTC